>JAOYNC020013037.1:0-16532 GCA_025802115.2 Bertia moriformis
ACCGGAGCCAACACCCCATGGAACACACCGAGCTGGCGGGCGCGGTTGCTGAACCACACCCCGGCCCGCGTAGACTCTCTCCACGCCTGCTCCTTAAACCAGGGGTCGGTGATGTCGCCGGCCGTCGGCCATCCGCCCAGCCCGGAGTGAACGCTTCGAGAATGAATTCCCGCCGTCGGCGCGGCGTCGGATCAGAGAGGACGTTGCTGACCGGCAGCAGGCGCTACGCCCGAAATCGTCTGCGCTGGCGCGGCAGGATCTCAGGCCCTGGCGCACGAGGTGCGGCAGCACGAGACCTTCGAAACCAATGTCGCTCGCCGACAAGATGGTCCCGGTCACCAGCATCGTGACGACGAAGATCTCGCCCGGAGACGCGCCGAGGCCACGCAGAGGCTGCGGGCTGTGTCGTCACCGAACGCGAGGGTGTTCACTCAGGCAGAAGCCGAGCGACCGTGATGGCGAGCGGCGCTGGCACGGTCGCCCAGTGGGCGTTGCCGAACCCGCCTAGCATCCAGAATAGGGCCGATTCGACGCCGTGATCGGCCGCGCTGACCACCAGGAAGCGGGTGATCGCGTGCAGGACGAACGCGACCGCGACGCCGGTGAGCACGAGGCGCTCGCCGGTCGGCGCCCCGTCGCGGCCCGGGAGCCTCGAACACCAGGACCATGGCGGCGAGCGCACCTACGAAGGCCTTGAGCGTGCTAGAAGTACATTCTGTAAAGCGGTCCATCTTCCCGTAGGGTTTTGACTGTCGGAAGACCGGCAAGCCCGATCGGTCCACGGCAGAAGAACGGCTCGCCTCGCTCGACGCCGATCATCGCGCCGAAGTATCCGGCGCGATCCCGCAAGCGGTCGACGAACCCACCACCCGATAGTTCTGTCACGGCATCGCTTCCGGAAGCGAATTGACTGCGGTACGTCGCAACCAGCGCCGCTCGTCGTTCCCAAACCGCTGTGACATCGACCACGAACGACGGGTCGAAAGCGTGATGGATCATGTACTCGTACAACCGTCTCGGACGGTGCGCTTCTCCAGTGCCGGCTTTCGCGACACCGGCCAGGAAACAGGCCTCCCGGGTCAGCCTGCTGACTGCCTCGTGATCCGGGTGGCGATCGCTGGAATGGGGTCCGAGCACGATACCGGGCTTCACACGACGGATCAGCGCGACGAGGGCATCCCGATGCGCCGGGTCGGTCCCGAGCCGGGTATCCGGCAAGCCGAGCGAGACGCGTTCGGCGGCGCCCAGCAACGTCGTGGCTCGCTGCCGTTCGCGCTCTCGTTCGTCGACCGTTCCCCTCGTCGACATCTCGCCCGCCGTCAGGTCCGCGACCACGAGCGAGGAGCCTGCGTCGGAGGCGAGCAGGAGCGCTCCCCCGCACCCGATCTCGACATCGTCGGGATGGGCGCCGACAGCGAGGATGTCGACCATCTTGCTCATCGCGATGCGCTCTCGCCGCCGAGCAGGTGCTCGAACAAGATCGTCCTCGACGGGTCGCCGTCGCTTTCGTCGCCGAGCGCGAGCGGTATCAGTGCCGGGATGGGTTTACGGCCGAGAACATCTCGCAGCACCTCGTTGAAGACGATGCCGTACAGCGCGGTGCTGCGGCCCGCGATCCAGCCGCTCGCCAGGTCGTTGTGGTAGAGGGGCATGGACACGTCGAGGCTCCATCGACGATCGGTCGCCAGTTCTCCCAGAGAGACCCGGCTGCTTCCCAGGTGGAGCCTATGTGTCTCTCCGCGACGGTTCGAGGCGACCGCCCAGTGGTCCGGCCCCGACCTCTGGTGCCGAAGGCGCAGACGCTCACCGCTCTCGGGATCGGAATAGTGCAAGGGCAGGTAATCTTCGGGAAGCGGGTGCACCTGCGGATCAATATCCTGTGCGAGGAGCGCTTCGACCGCTTTGTTGAAGACGCGTCGAACGGCTTCGAGGTCGGCGAGAACGTCGTTCAGGGCTGAATCGAACAATCCCGCATCCGCCATCCTGGACGCCGACGTGGTCGGCGGCTCGAAATCGAAATGCACGCGCAGAAGGTGCTCGGCGATGGAACCTGTCGCTTCGGATAGGGTCGTAGGCGCTTGAGCGTGAACGGACTGCATGAGTTCTTCCAGCCGCGACCGCGCGAGGACGGGGTCGTGCGACGCCGCATGGGCGAGCCACGCTCGAAGGTTCGCGAAAGCCTCCTCGAGTCGCTGAGGCTCGATCCTCAGAAAACGCGGCTCCTGAGATCCGACGCTACGTGGGACGAACCATATGCCGCGCGCATTCGGACCGGGTGGGAGAATGCGCGTTCCGAAGCGATCCGCGTCCGCCTGATACATGTCGTGCCAGAGGATCGTGGTGACGACATCGTTCGTCCGTCCAAGGTCGCGTGCAAGTACGAACTTGGTCGCGGTGGCCAACGCGTAGTCTGCGCAAACCTGCTGGCCGACATAGACGAGGGCGGGGCGCGGATCGATCCCGAGAAGCGTGGCCAGGTCCGGCTTCGCTGGAGACCTCAGTTCGGCGACGAAGGCCTCGCGACTGACGAAGATGCCCTTTTCCGCGAGGAACGAGACGCCGTCCGTCGTCCGGAGAAGATCGGCGAGAGCACGCATCGTCACTCCTCGAAATGGTGCCGGCGCTGGCTGGCCGCACACGGAAGATCGTCATCCAGCAGTTCGAACCGGCATGCGGTGCTGCCGCGCCGCAATCATTCGACGATAGAGCTCGATATATTGGTCGACGACGACACGCGTCTCGAACCAGCTAGCCTTTTCGACGGCTGCGCGGCCCATGGCGCTTCGAAGCGGCTCGTCGCCGAGCAGACGAACGACGGCCTCCGCGGCTTGCCGCTCGTCGCCCGGCTCGAACAGGAGACCGGTCTCCCCGTCCGACACGACCTCCGGCAAGCCGCCGACGCGCGGAGCGACGACCGGCACGCCGGCCGCGGCTGCCTCCAGCGCGGCGAGGCAGAAGCTCTCCTCCCGGCTCGTCACGACGAGAATGTCGGCGTCCGGCAGCAGAGTCTCGACCGATGTTCGGACGCCGAAAATCCGGATGTCGTCGGCACATCCCGCATTCTCCAGGCAGGCTCGAAGCAACGACATCCCTCGACCGTCGCCGACGAGGCCCAATGTGGCGCGCAGTCGAGATCGGACGTCCCTGAAGATCCGCGCCATGCTCTCCGGCTGCTTGACGGGCCGGAAGTTGGACACGTGCATGATCATTGCCGGCCCATCGGGGCGGGACCGATCCGAATTCGGTCGGAAGCGACGCGTGTCGACGAAATTGGGAATGACGAGGGGCTCGTTCTCGCGCCCGAAGACATGGGCCATCCGTGACGCGTAGTTCTTCGACACCGTCGTGATCGCGTCCAGACTGCCGAGGGCAATCTTCAACGCGTCACGTGACGCGGTCAGCTGGCCGAAGATGCTGACGTCGGTCCCGTGGAGCGTGCCGATCAAGACCGGAGTCCGATCCGCGAGACGCCGCCGCACACGATCCAACACCTCGGCGAAAGGGACGGCGTAGTGGAAATGAAGCACGTCGAGACGCTCGGCCTCGACCGTCGCGACGATCAGGTCGACGAGGGCCTGCTTGTCGCCCGCGGTCCAGCGCCAATCGAGTCCTGTGCTGACGACCTGGTCGGCGGCATCGGCGGAAATGGTGTGTAGAGCGACCCCGGACGCGGGCGGCCCTCCCATTGGAGCAGACCTCGCGAAGACATGCACCGCACAGCCCCGCGCGGCCAGCTCGGCACCGAGTTCGATCGCGATCCGCACGCTGCCACCAACACCACGGTGGCATAGAAGGCCGATCCTCACAGAGGGCCGGCGCCCGGAGCAGGTCCGTCGAGTTCGGCGTCATCGACCGTGGCCGAAGCAGATCCCGCATCGCGTCGAGCGGCGCGAATGCCGGTTTCCGCCTGAGCCACCACCTTCCTGACCAGCATCTCCATGACGCGCAAAGACAGGTCCGGAAATCGGCGTAGCAGTTCCTTGAACGCATTCGCCTGCAGGACGAGGACGGTGGCGTCGGTCCCTGCCCGCAGGCTGGCCGACCGGCTCGTATTGGCGAGCATCGCGAACTCGCCGATGGCGTCGCCACGCTGCGCACGGTGGATGATCCTGTCGGCGGCGGGGCCGTGCTTCAGGATCTCGACGGTTCCCTCCACGACGATGAACAACTCGTGGCCCGGCTCGTCTTCCCGAGCGAGATAGGTCCCGGCCTCGATGCGCCGCTCATGCGTGATGCGCGCGACCTCGTGCAACTGCTCGTCGGAGAGCGACGCCAGGAGATCGATCGACCGAAGGAATGCCATGCGCTCCCGAACACGCGCCTCGGCCAAGCCGAGGAGGTTCGCGAGGAGCCGCACCGCTCCCGGAACTCCGGCCGGGATCTGCCGAAACAACGAATAGGCGATGTAGACGAACAAGCCCTGTCCGTATGGCGCGACGAGAAAACCGCCCCGTCGGGGTGTCTCGCCTACGTCCTGGGAGGCGAGGATCGGGGTGTAGCGGGGGTCCCAACCCCCGAAGAAGTACAGGCCTCTGTCGCCCACCCAATGGTCGAAGTCCTGCTGCGTGATCTCGTTCGGAAACCGGAGCGCGGGGTGATCCGGTTCGACGATCTCGACCGGGGCATCCGGCATCGTGACGCGATCATGCGGGTGATTGTAGGAAAACGGATAGGGCGCACAATCCTGCGGGAATCCATAGCCTTGGTACTGCACGACGAGGACGCCGCCCTTGTCGACGTAATCAAGCAGACCCGCCCGCATATTTCGCAGCTCTGCTCTGGCGAGATAAGCATTCGGCCCGATGACGATCGTCTCGAACGAATGGAGATCGACGAACGGGAGCTCCTCGTCGACGAGCATCGTGAAGTCGACGTCGAAGTGAGAGAGAGACGAAACGATCTCCTCCTTCAGGCCGGACATATAGCCTATTTTTGTGTCAGGCACGAAGTTGGCGTCGATGACGTGGAGGCGGATCGCGGCCGGCTCCGCGCGAAAAAGCTCTCTCGTGCAGGTCGTGTCGTCCGGAGCGCCGACCGAGCCCACCGGTCCCAGGCGCACGGGCAGCGACTCGACGGCGACCGATCCGTCACCGTGCTGGAAGCGGAACTCGTAGACGCCCTCCCCGGCATCGACGGGAACGTCGACGTCGAACTGGATCAGCCCGGTCTCGCCGCCGTACGAGAAGCGGACCTCCCGGCAAGCCGGCTGGACTAGGAAACGGTCGGGGGCCGCGAGACTGATCGTCGCCTGAGCGCCCGCTTCCGCGACGCACCGGACGGTCGCCTCGATTCTCAGGCGGCGGTCGGTCCGCCTCGCAGGCAGGATCTCGCGGCGGCGTCGAGGAGCGACCTCGATCGACGGGAGCACGCTCACCGGCAGGTCGCGGAAGCCGCCCAGGACACCGTCCCGGTGGGTCGCGTCGACACGCAACTCGAGCAGACACACACCCAGATCGACCGCAATCGTCGCGGTGAGAAGCGGCGGATCGAAGGGCTGACCGACGTCGCCCGACCTTGGCCAGACGTAGCGATGAGGCGTGGATGGCGCCCTCAGCCAGTACGGCGTCGTGGGCCGCTCGGACCCCGGCACCTCCAGCTTGTAGGACGCGTCCAGCAGCGGGCCAGCCGACGTGGAGCCCTCCTCGGCCGCACGAGCGACAAAGCTCCAGGTCGTCGGGACTTCTACGTCGTGGGTCACGACCCTCACCTGGTCCGCTCCGCCGTTCCACAAGCGAAGCACGGCCGGCACGCTGCTGCCGCGGGTGAGATGCGAGCGGCCGACGTGGAACTCCGCTCTCAATCCGAAACAGGCCGCCGTCACGGCCTCGAAATCGTGGATCGAGCGTTCGAGATATCGGTCGAGGGCTTTCGCCGTGCCGGGTCGGCGGCGAATTTCGATCAGGACCGACAGGCCGCTCGCCAGGACTCGACCGGCAGCCGACGGATCGATCGGCTGAAATCGATCGAGCGCCGTCTCGGCGGCGCGCTGCACCTCCGCCAGGGCATCGCGAAGCGCTCGCGAGCCGTCGCCCGGATAGTCGGCGAGCCCGGCCAATGTCGGCGTCAGGCCGTAGAAGAGGTTCTCCGAATACGGGTCGGGGGGGGCGTGGATCGGGTCGAGGCGGTAGTAGTGGTAGTAGTGGCCTGCCTGGGGAACGAAGCTCATTCCCTGCGAGACATGGCAGTTCAGCGCCGACGTGGCCTGCTGCTGGAAGGTCTGCCCGATGACCGGATCGTAGAGGCCGGCATCGAGGCGGACATACCCGTCGCGCTCGTAGGCCTCGTTCCGCCGGCCGAACTCGCCGGGCTCCCCCGGCTGCCAGTCACCCGTCACCGAGCGGTAGAGCTTGCGTGCCCGCCACGGGAGGAGCCCCTGCTCGGCGAGGTCTGCGTACCGGTCCGGATCGGCGGCGGCCCCGAACGCCTCCGCGGCGACCGAGCCGACGGCTTGGTGGTGACCGTGCCCGTCACGCTCGTCGCCATTCCAGCGGCAGATCACGACCAGGGGCTGCACGGTCCGGATGGCGCGGACGATTTCCCGCACCAGATCGTCCCGGCCCCAATAGGCGAGCGTCTGCTCGCCGCTCTTGCTGAAGCCAAAATCGCGGAAGGGCCCGAACAGGATCTCGCCGCCGTCGAAGCCTCTCGCGTCCAGGCTCTCCCAGGTCCGGATGATGCCCAGGGCGTCCGATGTCTCGGCGCCCCGCCTGTTCTGCCCCCCTTCGCCCCTCGTGGCGGACCAGTAGACGACCCGCGCGCCGATCCGGTGCGTCATGTACGCGATCATCCCGCCGTCTTCGTCATCGGGATGCGCGCCGATCTGCAGGACCGCGCAGGCCATGCGCAGGCGGTTGATGCGATGCGACAGAGCCTCGTTGGCGTTCGGAGATGGTCGTGGTGGTGCGAATGCGCGTGGTGCTGATGCGACCCGCCCCCCGCCCCGTACTCCCGAGTTCACGTCGTTCATCGACTCGTCGAGGCGGGCAAGCAGGTGCGTCCGGTGCGGCGCACGCCTGGATTCGGACCGGCTTCCTTCAAGGGACCTCCCTTAGCGCGTCGGCGCGCGATGGAGTGAGCCTAACTCACGACATCTTGCAACGGGGCGTACGACACTCGGCCACCATGCCCGGCGCGAGGCCGGGTCGCCTGTGGTAACCTCAGCCGGCCTTGGATATCATTTCGGCGAGCTTAAGGTGGCCAGGATAGATCATGGCGAGTGAGGGAGCGGCCATTTACGCGATCGAGACCCAGGTGAGCGTCAACGGCGAGCCCGCGGTGTGGCGGATCGACTCGCGCGCATCCCTTCTCGACGTCCTGCGCGACAGGATGCACCTCACAGGGACCAAGAAGGGCTGCAACAGCGGCGAATGCGGGGCCTGCACCGTCCACCTCGATGGTCGCCGCGTGAACGCCTGCATGGTCCTGGCGGCGCAATGCCACGGCAAGGCGGTGCTGACTGTGGAGGGCCTCGCACCATCGTCAGGGCTGCATCCGGTGCAAGCGGCGTTCATCGAGCACGACGCGCTCCAGTGCGGCTTCTGCACGCCCGGCCAGATCATGTCGGCGGTCGGTTGCATCGCCGAAGGCCGCTGCAGCTCGGACGCCGAGATCAGCGAGTGGATGAGCGGAAACCTCTGCCGGTGCTCCTGCTACCCGCAGATCGTCGCCGCGGTGCGCGCCGCCGCCGTCGAGACAACCAACGAACCTGCGTGAAGCCCTTCGCGTATGCACGTCCGGTCTCGACACAGGAGGCGCTGTCTCTCGCCGAGGGACACAGCGCCTTCGTGGCGGGTGGCACGGAATTGCTCAACTGGCTCCGCCGCGGGATCGTCACGCCCGATCTCGTCATCGATATCGGCGCTCTGCCCGGTCTGGCCGACATCGAGCGGCGCGAAGACGGCTGGCGGATCGGCGCCCTGGCACGCCTGTCGGAGGTCGGGGCCCATTCCGCCCTGTGCGAGCATTATCCGGTCCTCACCCAGGCCGTCCTCAAGGCGGCGTCGCCCCAATTGCGCAATCTCGCGACACTCGGCGGCAGCCTGATGCAGGCCACCCGCTGCCCGTATTTCCGAGCCGAATCCGAGCTTCCCTGCAACAAGAGGAACCCGGGTTCGGGCTGCTCGGCCCGGCACGGGCTCAACGAGTCCCACGCGCTCTTCGACTGGACCGATGCCTGCGTGGCCACTCAGCCCTCCGATCCCGCGGCTGCACTGACGGCGCTGGACGCGACGGTCGTGGTGGCGGCGGCCGGCGGCGGCCGGTCGATCCCCATTCGCGAGTTCTACACGCAGGTCTCGGCGGATCCGACCCGGCACAACGTGCTGCGTCCGGGCGAGATCATCACAGCGATCGACCTGCCGGCCCCCGTTCCGGCCTCCGCCTACCTAAAAGTCCAGCATCGTGCCGCCTTCGCGTTCGCCACGGTGTCCGTCGCGGTCGCTCTCTCCTTGCAGACCGGCGTGATCGACCAGGCCAGAATCGTCCTCGGGTCCGTTGCGCACCGACCCTGGCGGCTCCTGCGGACGGAGGATGCCCTGCGCGGACGTTCTGTCGCCTCCCCGGACATCGCGTCGTCGATCGATCTCGACCTGAGCGAGGCCAGGCCGCTCGCGCACAATGCGTTCAAGGTGCCGCTCGCGAAGGCTGCCGTCCTGCGCGCGATCGCGGCGGCTTCGGCATGAGCCTCGGTCAGCCCGTCGCCCGGCTCGATGGCGCCGCCAAGGTCTCCGGGACGGCTCGGTTCACGGCCGATCACCACGTGCCCGGCCAACTCTACGCCGCGTTCGTGCCCGCTCCGGTCCCGGCCGGTCGCATCCGCGGCATCGATACCGCCGCCGCGCTGGCCCAGGAGGGCGTCGTTCGCGTGCTCACCAGCCCGGACCTGCCGCGGCTGCAGCCGGCACACTCTCCGCCCCTCGCGTCGTCCTTCATGCCGCTGCAGGGAGACGAGATCCGGCACGAGGGACAGCCCGTCGCGATCGTGCTGGCGGAGACCCTCGAACAGGCCGAGGAAGGCGCCCGCCGGGTCGTCGTCGACTGCCAGCTGCATGCCTTCCGCGTGCCGAGCGACTCGCTGCCGCCCGGCGCCGTCACGCCCGACAAGAGCCCCGGCTACCTGCTCGACGCCGTCGCGTTCAGCAACGGCGACGCGGACGGCGCGGCGGCCGCGGCACCCTGCCGACACGATTCCGTCTACATCCAGCCACCCCGCCACGCGAACCCGATCGAGCCGTCCGCCACGCTGGCGGTGTGGGAGGGAGACCGGCTGACCTGCTACGACGCCGTCCAGCACGGCGGCAGCGCCCAGCTCGTCCTCGCCTGCGCGTTCGCGATCTCGCCCGAACACGTCCGGGTCGTCTGCACGCAGACCGGCGGCGGATTCGGCGTCAAGGGTTATGTCTGGCCGCACCAGGTCCTGACGGCGGCGGCCGCGAAGGCCTGCGCCCGTCCCGTGAAGCTCGTGCTCAGCCGCGCGGCCATGTACAGCACGGTCGGCTACCAGCCCCTGATCGAACAGCGCGTCATGCTGGCGAGCGACCTGGACGGGCAGCTCCGTGCCGTGCGGCACGACGTGACCAACGCCACCAGCGCCTCCGACGATTACGTCGAGTTCGCCACGATGACCACGAAGGGCCTGTATGCGAGCCCGATCGTCTCGTGTTCCCACGCCGTCCAGCGCTACGACGTCAATCTGCCGAGTTCGATCCGGACGCCGTTCGAGGGCCCAGGCAGCTGGGCGCTCGAAAGCGCGATGGACGAACTCGCCCACTCGCTGTCGATCGATCCTCTCGACCTCAGGCTAAAGAATTACGCCGAGGTGCATCCCACCTCGGGTAGGCCCTGGTCGTCGAAGAAGCTGCGCGAGGCGTACGAGGACGGGGCGGCGCTGTTCGGCTGGCGCGAGCGAGGCGATCCGCGACAGGACGGGCCCTGGCTCGTCGGGAGCGGCATGGCGACCTGCAGCATGGGGACGTTCCGCTTCCCGTCCAAGGCCAGGGTGACGCTCGGACTGGACGGGGCGGTGACGCTCGAGTCGAGCTTCCACGACATCGGGACGGGAACCACGACCATCTTCGCCCAGGTCGCCGCGGACGTGTTCGGCGTCGATCCGACCCGGATCAGGGTCAGGATGGGCGATACGGCGCTGCCGCCGGCCGCGCCGACCTATGCGTCGACCTCGACGATCAGCGTCGGGACGTCGGTGCGGCTCGCCGCCGAGGACGTCCGGCAGCAGATCGCCAGGCTCGCGAACCTGCCGCCCTCCGAGGCGGTCATGAGCGACGGTCACATCGGACGCGTGGGCGGCACGACCGCCATTCCGATCGCGGACGTTCTCAAGACCGCCGGGATCTCCGAGATCGTCGGCGAGGGTGACTTCGGCCTGCCCGACGGCGCGTTCTTCGAGGTGCACGGCGGCCTAACGCCGTACGCGATGCGGACCTTCGGTGCGATCTTCGTCGAGGTCGGCGTCGATCCTGCCCTCGGCCTCGTGCGGCTACGCCGGGCCGTCGGCAGCTACAGCGCCGGACGGATCCTGAACCCGCGGACCGCCAAGGCGCAGATGATCGGGGGGATCGTCTGGGAATGGGGGAAAGCGGTCATGGAGGAAAGCCGGCACGATCCAGGCCTCGGCTGCTGGCTGTCCAAGGACCTTTCGGGCGTGTCGCTGCCGGTCAACGCCGACATTCCGGACGAGATCACCATCCACTTCGTCGACGAGTTCGACCACCATGCGGGCCCGCTCGGCGCCAAGGGCGTCGGCGAGCTTGCCGCGACGGGAGTTGCGGCCGCGGTGGCCAACGCGGTCTTTCACGCGACGGGGCGACGGGTGCGAAAGCTCCCGATCACGCCGGCAGCTTTGCTGGGTGCGTCGGCAGGGCACCGACAGGCGTAAAGGATTCGCTCAGGACACGTGCGGGGTCGATCCCGGCGTCGATCAGCAATGTCCTGGCGCCGAGCACGTAGCGATCGCTGCCGCACAGGACGAACCGCGCATCGCCGAACTCCGCGGCGAGCGCCGCCGCCTCGTCGCCGCTCAGGCGCCCCGCCCGACGCGTGTTCCTCAGCGTGAACGTGAACCACGGGTGCCTCGTCGCGAGTTCCTGGAGTTCCGCCTGGCAGATGAAGCGCTCGTCCGCCCGTTCGGAATAGTCGATGTGAAGCCGGCTCGTCTCGGCTCGCGACAATTGCCCCGACGAGGCATGCCGCGCCAGCGCGAGGGCCGGCGTGATGCCGATGCCACCGGCCAGGAACACGATGCTGCCGCCGTTCCCGAAATCGAGCAGGAAGTTGCCGCGCGGCGGGGACAGTCTGAGGGCGGTTCCCGGCTCCAACGCGTCGAACAGCCAGGGGGACATGAGGCCGCTCGGCTCCCGCTTGACGACGATCTCGGACCGTCCGTCGACCACGGGAGCCGTGAGCGTGTAGGGGCGCTCGACCCAGTGGCCGTCGATGCGGCCCTGAACCACCACGTGCTGACCGGGCAGGCTATCCTGCGGGGCCTCGCGCAGCCATCGGAGTTCGAACGCCCGCACGTCCTCGCCCAGCGGCCGCGCTCGATCGCAGATCCCGGGACACCATTCGCCCTCGCCCAGGAACTCCTTCACGGTCGGGATACATCCGCCGCAGATCAGGGTCGCCTTCGTGCGCCTGCCGACCTCGTCGAGCGTTCCGCCGCCGGCCTGGATGACCGCCGTGATCTCACCCGCCGTGACGCCCGTGCAGCGACACACAATTTCCGCCGCGGCCCTCTCGGGTGTAGCCGGGGCGCCGAAGTTGCCGGAGGCCCGGAACGAGGCCAGATCGCCGTGCGTGATCGCCGTGCCGTCGAGAAGCGCGGTGAAGACCTCGCCGAGGCGTTCCCACGGCCCCTCCGCCTCGATTTCGACGAGGCAGTTGTCGGCGACGTGGATGACGCGCATCCGCTCGCCGTCCTCCGAGCGATACTGAGCGGTCGCGGAGGCTTCGGGCGCGTTCACGATGCGAGCCGTGAACGCGTTCATCTCGGTGAGGCGGGTGCTGACCACGAGCCTCCCATCGGTGAGGTGGTGCGTGGTCGTGAGGGTGGGCTCGGACCCGAGCTTTCCACCCTGCAGCGTCACGAGCCCGCGGGCGGGCAGGATATACATGGCCTGCAGCGCGCCGAAGATGGAGCGCAGGCGCGGGTTCACGGCGACCGCGGAGCGGATCCACTCCGCTTCGAGGCAGGCCACCAGCAGGTCGGACGTCGCCTTGACGGACCCGGCCCGCGGTACGGCGTTCAGGACCGCGAGTTCTCCGAAGAACTGCCCGGGTTGCAGGTCCGCGACAGGACGCTCGACGCCATCCTCGGTTCGCGTCACCTCGGCGGTCCCGCTGACGATCAGGTAGACCCGGTCGCCGCGCTCGCCCTGACGGAAGATGAACGATCCGGCGGGAAATCGCTCGACCGCGTAGTCGGAGCCGATCCCGAGATCCTTCAGGACGGCGTCCCGGAACAATGTGCCGCGCCCCTCGCCCTGGCCGGCCGCGACCGAGCCGAGCCGGGCCGAAAGCGCCGAGTCCTCGGCCTGCAGGCGCCGCAACGCGCTGCGGGGAAACGCGAACAGCCGGCAGCGGGTGATGGCGCGAATGCTCGCGTTGCGCCGCACGGGCGTGTCGGCGATGAGCGATTGCTCGCCGAAGATCCGCCCGCGTTCGAGCCGGGCGAGAATGAGCTCCGTGCCGTCGAAGGCTCGGCCGACCACGTGGAGCGAGCCGGCCGCCACGATGAAGAACTCTTCCCCGAGCGTGCCTTCCTCGAGCACGGTATCGCCGGGGACCACCATGCGTTCGCTCGCGCTCAGGGCGAGTTCGGCGAGGGTCCCGACATCGATGCTCTCGAACAGCTCCAGACCCTGCATGAGGTCGGACAATTCGCGATGTCCCGTATCGGTCATGCTCGTTCCGAGAACAGCCACCTGCTCAGACCGCGTCGCCACCCATGCCGTAGAGGTCGACCGGGAGGGACGCGTAGCCGCGGAACGACAGGTTCCTGTGCCGGACGCCGACCCCGACCGACGCCTTGGGAAACCGGGAGTGAAACGCGGGCACGGCGAGCCCGGTCACGCAACGCGCCATCGCGGCCCCGACGCATCGATGCATCCCGACCCCGAGGCCGAGATGGCCGGAATCGGAGCGCCCGAAATCGAGGCGGTCCGGCTGCGGATGGCGTCGTGGATCCCGGTTCGCCGCGCTCAGGACCGACACGACGACGTCGCCCTGCTTGACGCGCTGGCCCGCCACGACGACGTCGCGCTTGGCTCGCCGGAGCATGCTGAGGACCGGCCCGTCGAAGCGGATCAACTCGTCGACCTCGTGCTCGTTGAGCGCCCCGTTCGTCGTCACGTGCCTGCGCGCCTCCGCATCGGCGATCAGGTTGTCGATCGCGTTGCCGATGAGATTCGTCGTGGTCTCGTGGCCGGCCACGATGATGCTCATGAACAGGCCGACGATGTCGTCGTCGTCGATCTCGGACGCCCCGCCCGGCTCCCGCTCGGCGAGCGCGCTGAGGACATCGTCGCTCGGCGCGCGCCGCTTCTGCTCCAGGAGCTGCAGCACGAAGTCGCGCAACTCGACCGCGCCCTTGTAGCCGACCTCGACCGTCTCTTCGTCCGCGAAGCCGGCGCCGACCAGCGTGAAGATGTCGGTGGTCCACTGCTTGAAGCGCTCGATGTCGGCTGTCGAGATGCCGAGGATCGTGGCGAGCACGCGCGTCGGGATCGGGTAAGCGTAGTCCCGGATGATGTCGGGAGAGGGCTGCGCGGCGATCTCGTCCAGAGTGCGGGCGATCGCTCCGCTCGCGGCCTCGGCGATCCGCGGCAGGAGCCATGGGCCGAAGGCCCGCAGCAGCCGCGAGCGCAGCGCCGTGTGGTGGGGCGGATCGACGAAGAGCAGCCACCGGCCGAGCTCCCGGACGAACACCTCCACCTTCGCCTTGAGGTGTTCCGGCGCCCCGTGGGCGAATTGCTCGACGCGCTGCGCGGAGAAGTCGGGATCCTGCAGAACGCGCTCGACGTCGTGGTAGCGCGTCACCACGTAGGCTTCGAGGCGGTGGTCGAACCAGCACGGATCCGCCCGGCGCATCTCCGCCAGGGTCGGATACGGGTCCGCAACGAAGCCGTCACTTGCCAGATCGTAACGCACGGTTGTCCTTCGTCTAGTGCGAACTGCTTGCCGTGCAATGACGCCATCGTTTCCGGCCCTGCGTCATACATCTACGAATATCTAGCAAGCTGGCAAGAACACCGTTCTCACCCGCCGTGAATGTCAGGTTCCGGCGCCGAGCCAATGTCGGCTGATGGCCAGGGCAGGCACGTGTCAGCCGATGCGGCCAAAGGACAAGAAAGGTCGGAAACGGTCGGAACAGTAACGTCCGCTTACTTGAACGCCTGCTCCAGACCAGTCAGTCGGCC
The DNA here is from genome assembly GCA_025802115.2 of Bertia moriformis. Taxonomy (NCBI): domain Eukaryota; kingdom Fungi; phylum Ascomycota; class Sordariomycetes; order Coronophorales; family Bertiaceae; genus Bertia; species Bertia moriformis. Next base: position 14,433 of record JAOYNC020013037.1, read on the forward strand.
ATCGGCCAAACCAGGTCTTAGGTGCGCCAGGTCTTCGCGTTGATCCGCGCGCCCCTTCCGTTCGACTGGTCGCGTCGATCTATCCTGGTCAGCGTCCGCAGGAGTTAGATGGATCTCCGAGGCCCGATGCTTCCGATGTTGCGCAGCGGATAGGAATCTTCTCGTCAGCTCGCAGATCTCGCTCGACTAGTGCCGGGAAGCACGCATGTGTGGTCCCCGACGAGGCGACGCGGAGATGGGCAATGAGCGGGTCGGGTCTAAGCATACGGGTGTACCTGGACGAGATCAGCTCCCGACTGACAAGGGCGGCCGCGATCGCGAAGGGCGCGGTCGCCTGCGCGGCTGGCGGCTCGGAGGGCGAGGCTGTCCGGATCGTCATGGATCTCGACGAGCTGCTGCACGACACCCAGACCCTCCACGGGGCCATGCGCCTGGTCGGCCGCATGCAGCGCCGGGCTGAGGAGGCCGCCAACCCAGGCTGAGCCGTTTCTTTCATCCTGCACGATGACGCTCTCGCCTCGCCGGTTCTGCCGATCGCGGGGCCTGGGTGGTGGGCGGGGCGGAACCCGCCATCACTGGAGAGAGCACCATGACCGATATCAAGCTCAGCAAACGTCTCTCCTCACAGAGGCGAGGATTGGCCTCTGCAAAGCCCCGGAAACATCGTGCTATTTTGGCTCGTTTAGGTCGAAAAGCTTAGTCCGATCAATCACTTAGGTTGTGGCGGAGGAGGAGGGATTCGAACCCTCGATACGGTTTCCCGCATACACACTTTCCAGGCGTGCGCCTTCAACCACTCGGCCACCCCTCCGGCGCCCGTGGCCCAAGCCGGCGCGGTGAGGCGCCGGTCGCGGGCTGCGGCCGTGTTGCGGCGATGTAGCGGGCAGTGGCGCATGGCGCAACCCGGTCGGGTGCTCGCGATGCTCGATCGGGCGGGGCGGATCTGGCAGAACGGCCGTGGATGCGATCGCGGGTCGAGGGGCGAGCCGGTGGTGAGAGTGGGGCAGGGGCGGTGAGGGACGGCGAGGACGGCGTGCGCCCGGCGGTTCGGTTCGGAGACCTCGACCGGGTCGAGCCGGTGAGCCGCGCGTTCGGCGGTGATCGGGGCACCCCGCTCGACCGCTACTACATCGAAGGTTTTCTCGCGCGCTGCGCCGGCGACGTGCGGGGCCGCGTGATGGAGATCGGCGAGAGCAGCTACACGCGCCGCTTCGGTGGCGAGCGTGTCAGCGACGCGGTCGTGCTCGACGCGCCGGGCACCGGCAATCCGAACGCGACCCTGTTCGCCGATCTCGCGACAGGCCACGACGTTCCGCGGGACGCGTTCGACTGCGTGGTGCTCACCCAGACGCTGCACATGATCTTCGACGTCGCGGGTGTGGTGCGGACCGTGCACCGCGCGCTGAAGCCGGGCGGTGTGGTGCTCGCCACGGTGCCGGGCATCAGCCAGATCGACGCGCAGGACGGGCCCGACAAGTGGTTCTGGTTCATGACGCAGACCGCGTGCCGGCTGGTCTTCGCGGGGGCGTTCGGAGACGAGGCGGTCGCGGTCGAGACGCATGGCAACGTCTACGCGGCGACAGCCTTCCTGCAGGGGCTGGCATTCGAGGAACTCGACCGGGACAAGCTCGACGTCGTCGACCCGCTCTATCCGGTCATCTCGACCGTGCGGGCTCGCAAGCCGGATTGAGCCGAACGCGCCAGGTCGGCAGGCGCATTCAACGGTTCGGCAGGGCGATCCGCTTGATGGACGCCACGTCGAAGGGCTCGCGCACGACCGAGTTGGCGAACACCGTGGTCTTCACACCGGATTCGAAATCGTACGACACGGAGCGCGGCTCCAGCTTGGCACCGGTCTTCGCCGGCTCGGCGGATGCGAGACCGTCCGTCCGCGTCGGATCGGGCATGGTCTTGGCGGCTGCGCCGGCCCTATCCGAAACGAGTGTCTGAGCCGCCGATGCATCCGGCGTCTTGGTGGCAAGGTCCTGAGCGCGCACGAGTAGGGCCGAGCGCAGGCGCGACAGGCGCTCGTCCGCCGCCGGCAGGGCCGACATCGAGGCCGCGTCGCTCGACGGACGCGTTTCGGGCGGGAGCGTCGGC
>JAOYNC020013142.1:0-16527 GCA_025802115.2 Bertia moriformis
GCGGCCGCCGAGCTGCCGATGCCGCTGCCGTCGGCCCCGGCAGCGGCGGCCGTGCTGCTGGCGGACGTGCGGCGCACGCCCCGCTTCGCCTGGTCGTCCGCGTTCGAGGAGACCTTCTTCCGGTCCCTGTGCGAGAGCGTCACTCTCGGCCTGCGCGAGCACAACACGTTTAAACCCGACGCGTGGGACCGCGCCATTGCCGCGCTCCGCGACTCCCACGGCGCGCACGTGTCCAAGTCGCACCTGGTCAACAAGTCGGACAACGCTCGCAAGCGGTTCCGGCTATGGCGCAGCCTCCGGGAAGACTCGCGGTTCCTGTACAACCCGATCTCGCGGTGCGTCACCGGCAGCGACGAGGCGTGGAACGCCCACATTGAGGTACTTGCATCATACATACCTGTCGCCGGGAGGGGAAAATCAGGCGAGGGCGGAGATGGGGACGGCAGGATGGTGGTGGTGGTCGTGGCGGCGGCGGCGGCGGCAAGCCGGAGAGCGGCTGAGGAAATGTCGCGCTGACGAGCTTCGACTCTACTCGCTCTGGCCTGCGCAGAGCGAGCCGCTCTCCAAGGTGCTCCGCGGCCGTCCGTTCGAATTCGAGGAGTACATGGAAATCCTGTATCCGGACGTGATCGGGTCTGCCGGCATGGCGAAACGGGCCATGCGGCCGCCGCGCCGGCGCGGCACGGGAGACGCCGCCATGTCGGTCGTATCTGTGTCCCTGTCCATGTCGTCGGCCGAGGAAGGCGGCGGCGGCGGCGGCCTGGCGGCAGCGCCAGGCGCCAGCCGGATGGCCGCTCTCGAGTCTGAGATGGCCGTCGCCTTTCCGGCCATGCTGCCGGGCGACGAGCCGGGTCCGCCGCCACCGGGGCCGCAGCAGCAGCTCCACGAGCCATCGCCGCCCATGCCGCCGCCGCCCACGGTCATGCCGGACTCGGGAATCATCATCCCGCCGCCGCTGCCGCCGCTCTCCGAAGCGGGCATACCGCCACTTGAGCTGCCGCCGCTCCACCATCACATGTCGGCCAGCGTCCTCACCCCGCCGGAGGAGACGACGATGCAGATGCTGCAGCAGGCCAATACCAGGTCCCCAGCCGAGCCCGATCGCGGACTCGAGACCCAGCCCCATATACAAATCCAGATGTCACCGCAGTTCCAGAAGCGACAGCAAAGGCAGCCGCAGCCGCAGCCACAGCAGCAGCACTCGTCACCGCCACGCGGCCGAAAGCGCCGCCTGTCCGTCTTGGCCTCCAACTCGGTGCCGGCGGCAGCGGTCGAGGAAGAGCAGGCGCCTGCCAGCCTGGAGATCGCGACGCTGCCGCCGCCGCCCTCGCCACACAAGCGCCGCCGAGGAGCCGCCAGGCTGGAGCCAGGAAATGAACCGGACCCGGTCGTCAGCGGCGGAGGCGACCCTGGGTCCGTGGTGGCGGCAATGCAGCAGATCCTGCGGGAGCACCGCGCCCTGCTGGAGCGCGTGCTCTCGGCGGTCCAGGCGCAGACGCCGGCCCGGTCGCCGCCGCGATGGTCCGAACAAGCCATGGACATCTTCATGCGCGATTTCGCGGACGAGGACCTGGACCTGCAGATCAAGATTGCGGAGAAGGTGCTTGCGGATGAGAACAAGGCAATGGTGTTTTGCAAGTTTCCGGCCCCGATGCGGGAGCACTGGGTGAAGCGGCTGCGGGAGATTGTCAACGGCCGGCCGGCCCAGTAGTTTGCACTGTCCCGCACTCTTCCTTGGCCGGTATATGTGTAATCTTGGCCATCGAGCCGGACCCGGGCCAGGGTTCAGATCTGAGATGAAAAGAAATTCGATTGGCGGGTCCGAAGGGAGACGGCGAGATACAGCGACGTGAGTGTCGTTTTCTGCCTGACATTCAGTGCCGACAGTGCCCAACTACCATCCGACTGCCGTCTTGTGATTGATCGGCAGGCTTGATCCTATCGATCTAGATTCAAGAGCCACTGAGCTTCCTGCCGCGATGTGAGATCGTGAGACATGCCGACCGGCCAGGCGGTGGCAATGTTTTATTTTCCGTTTATTATTATTATATTTATTCCCTTTGCCCGTCCGAGCTGGCGCCATTCCAGTCGTGATGCGGAATCAGGCCCGCCCTTGGTCTCGGCCTCGCCCTGTTTTTACGTTGTGTTTTTGCCCTCTCGTGCTTTCGCATTCTTGTGTTTTTGTTTCTTCCCGTGCTTCTGCTGCTTCACTATCTCGCCCGGTTTCTACCTCTCTTCCGCAAAACCCCAAACTCGCCCGAGCACGGCCTCTCAGACCGTACACTGGCCATGGCCGGAGTTTCTCCCCCGGGCGAGCCCACCGCTCCACCTCACCGGCCCCCTCCCGTCCATTCGCTGATCCCCAGCAGCGGCCACGGCCCCACCGGCCACCACAAGGACCTCACCTACCACCCCTCGGAGCCGCTGCCCGCCGTCGCCAACGGAGGCCGCCCCCCTCGCCCCGGCAAGTCCACGTCCTGGTACTGGGACTTTGACCACTCTGGCTACTACATCGCCAATTCGCTCCCGCAGACCGTCTTCAGGGTCGAGGCCGAGCCCGAGCCAGATGGCGGTCCGGCCCCTGGCTGGTCTTCCGGTTCGTTCCTCTTGGGCACCGTTGACCCGGACACAGGCGCGATCATCCCGCCGCCCTTCTGGCCCCTGCGCTGGGCTCTCGTTTTCATCATCTGCGCATGCGCCGCGCTGCTGGCGGCAGGGAGCCGACCCGCGAACCACGCCGTGCAGGTCTGGGATGCGGCCGCGGAGCTGACTCTGGTGGGCAAGGAGGTCATGTCCCTCGCCCACGCCGCCGTATTCGCCCCGCCCTGGGTCGTCCCCGAGCGGGGGGGGACCCCGCACGAGATGGAGGCCGCCTGGAGTATCGCCTGCGAGGATCGCTCGCGCGGCCTCGTCGACCTCGTCGACAGCGTAGCCGTGACATGTCGCGCCCTGGAACATAGCTCAAACGGTGACGACAACGACGACGACGACAACGACAAAGGCAGAGTAGCCAGGGTCGGGCGCGTCGAGCTCTGCGACGGGGCCATTCGCCGTCTCGTCTGGGCCGGCAAGAGCGCCGCCAATTCGTCCGGCCTGGCCGCGACCGCCTGGCTCCCCGCGCTGGAAGACGCGCTGAACTCGGCCGCGGCGCAGCTCGACGACATCGCGCGGCCGGGGACGTCCTCGCCCCCCTTTGATCCGGGGTCGTGGAGGCTTCAGGCCGGACCGGGGTTCGCCGGCCCGTCGCCATTCTCGCGCTCCGTTGCTGGGGTGGCCGTTGTCACGGGAGGCGGGCGCGTGACGCTGTTGCCGCGCGTGCGCAACAGCCCCCCGGCTGTGAATTTCGTCTCTGCGATCGAGCAGGCAGCCGCGGGGGCCGTCGCTGCCCTCGAGTGCGATCGCGGCGGCGGCGGTGGCGGCGGCGGCGCACTCTGGGACGCCGCGCTCGAGATCGCCCGGGCCGCGGCAGCGCTCCAGGACCTCGCATTGGACCTGCGGCGGCGGCAGCGGAAGCCCGACCACGGCACCCCCCTCGTTGCGGCCCTGTGGGGGCACGCGGCCTGGGCAGGAAGCCTGGGCGAGAACGTGACCGCGCTGGCGCGACCTGCGAGACAGATCTGCGGGCGCGCAGGCGCGGTGAGCAAGCGCGCGCGCCACATGCTATCGGAGACGGGGAGGGCATGGGGAGTCGAGAGGGACCACTACAGGGCCCACAGGGGCGGGGACCACCGACGGGCAGCTGGCCACCGAGGGGAGGCTGTGTTCGTCGTCCTGCCGGATCCGGGCGAGGTCGCGCAAGCGCTCAGGACCGCCGCGCAGGACGTGGCTGCCAGGCGGACCAGCTGGGGGCGGGTGCCGCACACAGCCAAGGCGCAGGAAGAGTTGAGAATGCATCCGCCAGGGATCGCCCCCCCTGCTTTTCCGTGATATCAGGGACTGGGTGGAGGGGGCTGGCCAGTAAGGGCGGCGGGAGGGAGAAGATATATGTGAGAGGGGACCCTGAGGGCGCAATATCTCGCGGTACTATGAGACACCAGCTAGCGGATGATGGAATCTGGCGAACCAGTTTCCGATATTAGCTTGACAAGATCGGAAATGCCTAAAAAGAACCATACAAACGAGATCGGCAAGAAGATGCTGGTAGTGGCCCTCAGTGTCAGGCTGTGGATGTGGTCTCGGTAGTTCAGGCACATACTCGATTCAAGCTTTACCGGCTCGGCCATCCTGCCGTCTCCCAGTGGCTTGAGTCTTTGGATGTTTTATCGCCAAACCCCGCCCCCCTACGCCACTCATTCCCTCAACCACCTCAAGCGCCTCCGTCGCTCGGGCCCTCACGCCGCGATCCTCGTACCCTCCTACTTCCCACTTTCTCTGAGCTGGTAATCGCCGCGTGGGAACGTTCTCGGGCCATACGCCCTACAGGATCCGGCGCCACGGCCGTAGTCGGCACATTTTAGTGAGAATCGCGGTGTTTGGCTTAACAGCGTCAAGTATCACTGTGTTTCATGCCTGCAATAGAAAGCTGTCGAGAACCTCAGATCTGGATATCAAGACGCCGAGGATGATCCAGAGTACCTCGTCCAATTGCTATAGGGGGGGTCGAGGGAGGGATGTCTCGTGGGATTAAAGGTATCCCGCCTGAGAAACAGCAGATAGCACCGAAGATCTACCAAGAATCCAAGTAGACTGGGTATTGGGGATCCCATTCGGTCAGCACATGGCCTGGTGCACAGGAATTCGTAAGACCTGTTACTGGGCCCTCGCAGCATGGGCTTTTCGAGAAGTCCGATTGAAGTCCAACTTTGCTATGAGGAGAGGAGAACGTGCCCGGTTCTCCTCTGTGCTGCGAGGTTGCTGCGGACACGCTGAGTCAGCGCCTCGCCCCCTCCTGTGTCACGTGACAAATGTCATGGTCAACCCATGACATCGGTCTAGGCCTAGAGCGGGCCTAGATCCCTGTAGGGCGCGTCACACCTGCTCGGCGCGTCACAGTTTGATTAGCGTGACGAGGGGAGCCAGGCGCTTGAGCGCCAAGCGCCGCCCAGATGCGCCGCGTGGCTACGACTTGATTTGATTTGATTTGATTCTATTTAACGTGACCGGCGACTGGCGAAGCCAGCCACCACCTCCCGGGGGGTATGTCACGTGGGGGGCAGAGGCTACGTACTAAATACGAGTCCTCCTCCGAACTCTGCGCGCGAGGGAGACCGACACACAGACCCAAAAGCGCACCAAAAAGGGGACAGAGAAAACGAGAGAAAAATAATCAAAGATGCACTGAGGCTAGGGACCAGCGGGTCTTCCTAGCTGTCAAGGGGCTTCCAGAGACCGTCCTTGCGCGACTGTTCATAGGCTGTCCGCGCGTGGCTACGACAGCGTGGTCCAGCTCCGCGCCGGCAAGGGCTACAGGGATTCAGTCTCACGGAGCTGAGCGAGATGCGGCTGGGCGGGTGGGGCAGTGAGGTTAGTCAGACATGTATTGGGGACATTTCTGGCTATGTTTTCGGACGACTCGCGGACATGAAACAGGAAGATGTAACAACCAGCAAAGAATGAGACCGGAGAGAGGCAGGTCGGAAATTCGCCGACAGACGCCAGACAGGGGAGCGCAGCAGAGGGGGGCGAGGGAAACCAGGGTCGAGATTGGAAGACAGAGGGCTGTCTCGGCTGGGCTGGGACGATGGGAAATCGTGAGAAAAAGTGATGTGGCGAGGCAAGAAATGACAATGAGACCCGAAGAACCAGTCCCGTCTCCGGCAGCAGTTGCAATAGCTGTCTCGGCCATATTGCATGTGTGACGCTGGAAAAGGCGTCTCTGGGGCTTCAACCATTGAGTAGGTATGAAAATTGACTTATCTCTACCTATTTACAAATGAGGGGATCACCCGATCCTTTATATAATACTCGTGGCATGCCCAACGTCATTGCAGACATTTGCGAGACCATCGGGACATCATCCCGAGGGATTGCCCCGAGGGATTGTCCCGAGTCTGGCCGAAGTGGCGATCGCCTGCTCTATCCGTGACGTCAGACTGCACGGGACCGCATTCTGCTAATCCCGGTGGGGCCGGGATGCCCCGGCCCGCATCTCGGGGCGCGACAGCATGTCTCTCACAGAACGGGAGATCTGATTACTCCATCAACCCTGAACAGTCCAGCCCGGGCCGTGACTGAGAAGAAAAGGGGAGGAGATATGACAACTGACGCTTGCATCGCTCGTGCCCGACCCAGATCGGAAGAAGAAAATCACGGCCCCTTTCTCTCCCTCACTACATCGCGCGCATCACATCCAGCCGCCGCCAGCATCTTTTCGACCTCTCGAGCATTCTATCCAGCAGTATACAGCAGTATCCAGCCGACAACCTCATTTCCCGTCGCTCCTCCGCCTCCCAATCCGAGAACATGCTGTGGACCTTGCAGGCCGCCATTGGCGTGGCAGTCGGCGGACTCGCCGCCCTGCCGGCGATAAACTTCGCCGCCATGTTCAGTCCGCTCATCGTGCCGTACCGGTTCAATCCCTGGGCGGCCCAAATGCTCGCGAACTCACCCGAGAATGTCGCTATATGCAACGCAATCGGGCATATACGCATGAACGGGGACCGGACCGGCGATCCCCTCACCCCGTTTGAGCTTCTCTCGTTGGATCCGACGAAGCGGCCCTTGAACCCCGTTCAGAATAGCGCCAGTCCGACTGGGGAATGGTACGAGGAGGCGCACCGCGCCGCCATCGTAGCCTATGAAAATTCGATTGCCCAGCTGCAGAAGATGCCCTTTTCGAAGAGGATATTCGGAGAATTCCAAAACCATCGCAACGCCATCGTCGCCTCGGGAAGGCTCATCGTGGATCCCGCAGCCAGGACCATCTACTTGAGCGGTATCGGAGGTCGGATCATCAAACTGCAGCGCAAAATTCAGAAGCAGAAGCTGGACGAACCGTGTCTCTGGCCTCTGGCCCACAACCTGATGGTGGATGAGTGCGGAGCCTTGTGGGCTACGAACGGGTTTGAGACCCTGGTGAACAAGGTGGATGTGACGAGTGAGTGTAGGTCGTCTTGGTTCAGTTGGCTCGGAGTGTAGCTAGGAGCGGATGAGGTGGCCGCGGGGACTGGGGGGCGGGAGGGGAGGGGTTGTTGTCTGAGATACGGGAGGGGCGGAGGTTGCTGGCTGAGATACGGGAGGGAGGGATAGGCAATAATAAATCCGAATATCAGTTCTGATCTCCATCGCTCCTGGCAGCGATATGCTAGTCTGCTGATCTGTCCCCCCCAGATCTCGTATCTCTTTGTCAGCCACTCCAGCCTCTCCCGCCTCTCCCGCCTCTCCGGTTCGCCCGCCTCTCCCGTCTCTCTGTCCTTCTACACCTCCCCGTTTCCTCTTTGGCCAGTCTCCCCGCTCTGGTTTGCAACTTCACCCCTCCGCTTTCTCTCATCTTCCTTCCCCCCCCCCCTCCACACAGCTCTGTTTCCGCGTCCATACGGACGCTCCGACCACGACAAGCCTTGTCTGGAGACCTTTACGATCGTGACTCGACCTCCCCTCGCGGCTTTTCTTCATCTCCATCGGTAAGGCCGTCGTCGGCAACCACAACGACAGGTTTCGCCGTGGTATCCGGTACGCCAGGCCCGGCCCTTACTCGCATGCTCCGGTTGACACGCTCCTCCCCACCACCGCTTGGGCAGAATCCCTCCCGATCGCATTGTTGTTGCCGCGACAAGATGAGTCAGCGACCCTCACCCGACGGGAACGCTAAACGTCTCGTTGCCGAATATAACGAATGGGAGCGCAGAGCGGACAGACACCCGGTCCGGAGCTCGTCTCGCCATTCTCACAATGTACTGTGACCCCCCCCTCCCTCTCTCACTTTCTGTTCCGTTCGACCCGCACTTCCTCGCAATCGACGATCGAGCTAATCGATGCATTTCATACTTAGGGCGCTATAAAGCCCACCTCGCCATCAAGCAGGCTCGCCTCCTCTGGAAGCGTCGGAGAAGGGGGAAGCTCGCTCGACCACCCTGGCGCTTCGGCCTCACCGTCGGGTTCGGATGCCCGGCCCAGAGACCCGACCCCGATCCCGACCCCGACCCCGACACTGTCCCCGGGACCGACACTGACGCCGACGCCGACCGCGACCGCGACCGCGACCCCGGCCCCAGCCCCAGTCCAGTCCATTGTTTTCAATGTGTATTATGGGGCACTGCCCGCAACAGCCCCCGCTCCCTGCCCCCCCCCCGGTTGATATCAAGACTTCGCTGCCCCAGCCAACGCCGCCTACCCAGCCTCCCGAACCTCTGAGGGCCCCGGCTCCAGCTCCAGCTCCAGCTCCAGCTCCGGCTCCGGCTCCGGCTCCAATTCCAGCTCCAATTCCGGCTTCGTTTCCAGCTCCAGTCACGGCATTAGCCCCGGCTCCGGCCCCGGCTCCGGCCCCGGCTCCGGCCTCGGCTCCGGCCCCGGCTCCGGCCCCGGCTCCGGCCCCGGCTCCGGCTCCAATTCCGGCTCCAATTCCGGCTCCAATTCCGACTCCAATTCCGGCTTTTTCTCCAGCTCCAGTCACGGTGTTAGCCCCGGCCCCGGCTCCGGCTCTGGCCACGCCCCCGCCGCCTCCCCTACCGCACTCAAGAGACAGTTGGATTTCACAGATGTTGCCCACTGTCCTGGAAAGTTTTCCCAGCCTGCGCCCGTACGGGCCTGTCATCCAGAGTTTCTGCGCAATGGAAAATGCGACAATTGCAAAGTACTTTGCAATGGAAAACGCGACAATTGCAAAGTACTCTTCTCTAGTTGTTGCCAGCGGAATCAAGTTCTTCTTCCCGATCGCCGTATTCGGGCTTCTCTGTGCAATCGACTGGAGCAGCTTGATTGGACTCTTCTTCGTCTCATCAACGCTGCCCCACCTGCTGCCAACCGTGATCCTCCCACAAGCACAGGGACTCACTGAGATCGTGGTCGAACATGTTCACCATGAATCTGTTGCCCGAGACCCACCAGCTGAGCATGTTGCATTTAGCAATGCCATCATGTTGAGTATAAGGGCCCACAATGAGCTATGGGACACAAAAGCGTGGAAGAGTGATGTCTCCAGATGGGACAGAAACCAGGCGGAGGTGACAAATCAAGTCGAATCGCTCATCAACCTCAATCTCGTCAGCTTGCAAGCCTTCTCGTGGGGTGTCTATGAGATTATTAGAGAAACAGAAAAAGCCCGAAGAGAGGAGAAGAAGAATGGCGGTGGGGAGAAGAATGGAGGTGGGGAGAAGACAAGCGGCGGGGAGAAGATCGGCGGTGATGTTGCCCCGAAAGTCGAAGAGGCGGGGTGGAAATATCTTTTAGCGTGGCTAAACCCCACACCACAAGACCGCCGGCATCAACGCCTCATCGCTTTAGTTGGTGAGCTCCTGAAGCGGCGAAAGTTGACCTCGAGTCAAATCGCGGTTGTCGAGGATGCTGAGAGGCTGAAGCACAGTCTCCGTCGCAAGCTAGAGAAGTCAAAGGAGTCGATCAAGAAGATGGACCTCGCGCGCAAGGATCTCGACGAAGTGCAAAAGTTCTTGGAAAGTTTCCGCAAGCTGAGCAGCGTGTCCGACTCCGGGCAGGCGGCCAATCCCCGCGCTTCGAAAGACTTCCTATTGCTCCGCAAAAGTCTTCCCTGGACTCTTCAGCACTTCACCGACAGCGACGTCACGCTCGCGGGAGCTATCGAGAGCGCTGATTGGCTCTATCGACAGAGAGTCACCGCCACCAGTGCCGGAGAGGTGCTGGGTGGCGGGATTGAAATTGCAGGCAGCGACATTGGCAAGGCGGCCGGGCTCCTGGTGAAAGAAATGGAAGTGCTGCACAGACTGGAAACCCAGATTACGGATGCCCGAACTCTCCTGACCAGCACAACACCCTCAGACGAAAACAGTCTGAGGGCAGCGAGATTGATGCAGCGGCACACCTGCAATGCCCTGCAGCACTTGGCAGAAATTTACCTGAACAAGGACATGTAGCGCAAGCCGATGAAAGAAATAGGCTGCCCAGGAGAATAGATCGGGATGCTGGGCAGAAGGGGGCCTTTGAGCAGACCATGGGTATGCCCTGGCAGGGGGGGGGGTGCAGCAGAACAGAAAGGAAGGGATAATTTAATTCTTTTTTCCGTATATGTCAGTGGTTCATGAAGGGGTCAAAGTGAGGATGGAAGATGGGGGTCTGAATTTACCACACAAGAACAACATATAGCATGTGGAGATTTTAGCAACCCAGTCGCTCTTTTGGCCGGTCGCGCCAGACATGATTGATGACCCGGCTTCAGAGAGAGAGAGACATAGAGACAGAGAGATAGAAAGAGTCTATGGAAGGAAGGGAGGAGGAAGGGAGTGAATATATTCAATTGCTCCGAAATATGCTCGCCATGGCCTGCCTGCCTCTTCTTCTTCTTGTCCCCATCTCGACAGCCGCCATTTCCTACACATGTACCCCAATAACCCATTGGGAAATCCGCAGAAGAGATTTCCGAACCGGCCCCTGCCGGTCTCTATTGCTAGCTTGGACATTTACGGCTTAATCTAAGCATTGGATGGTCAGCGCCCGTCACAGCATACGGTCGCTTTCACAGCCACCACCTTGCGACTGTGTTGTAAACCCTCCCAGGGGACCTAAGGGTGGATAAGACTCGGAATGGACGCCAAGTCCTGTTGTGGGCGTCGCTCCCAGGATGCCGAGTCAGCGGATCCAGCTGCCCATCGAACTGACCGTCGCATTTTTGGTATCCTTCTGCAATTTTTGCTCCTCACCGGCTCTTCTCGCGCCGCGCCCTGCGCCTTGGGCTCTCCACTTCGTTTGTTGCCCAGTGGTTGATTTGAAAGGCAAACCCGAGCCGCGATCGAGCAAATGTCTCCCAGCCGGACGGCCAACACTCTTCGACTTCCTAGTCGGGAAAACTGTCAGCAACATGCCTCGCCCATCCGATGCGCGAGTCGACAGAGTCGCCACCAGGGGCGGAGAGTGGGGTCCGGAACCAGCCGAGTTTGGGTTTGGCTCTCGTCTGGTCACTGTTGTGGTCACCATCCCTGATGCCGGCTCCGGGGTGCTTCTCGAGGTGAGATGGTGAGGTCTGAGAACACCCGTCTGTGGCCTCCTGAAAGCGATCACTGATGGCTCCCTGTTGATTAGCGACCTGGACGACGAGCAACGGGAGCTCGTCCAGTTGAAATTCCACCTATCGGAGGACGACAATATCCGCGTCGCCGACCTGATCCATGGATCCAACGGCCGCGATGGCAACAGAAAGCTCGACCCCGGGCTTGATGACTTCTTGCCGTCGAGCAGGAAGGCTGTCATCAAAGTTCTCAGGGGCGAGGATTATAGGCCTGGCTGGAGACCTGAACCCAGGAGGGAGATGGACTGGGACCACCGGAGAAGACCTCGATCAGATCGTTCTGCGCCCAAGATTTAGGTACGTCGGCCACAGAGCGTCGTCAACCCCGCCGCCGTCCCTACAGCCGTCCCAGCCCCCTCAAATGGACTGGAACTGACCTCCACGAGACCCTTGATCCCGACCGACCCCTGTTTGTCCCTAGAGGTGGAGATGGAAGATTTCTGGAAGGCAGCCGAGGCGGCTCCCTCTCCAACCTCACCACCTCCAGTCGATTCGAGAGCTGCCTTGTAAGGTCTTGCCCCCGCCATTGACTCACTTTCTTCAGTAGTAATCAGCGAACTCTTCGCCGCCGCCGAGGCTGACACAATATAGATTTCATCGGTATCAACACCGACGACACAGCTCGCAGCCGCTACGTCCGTGTCAAGAGCGGGACACCCCAATCATTCGGCTAGCAGCCTCGGGGATAGCCTAGTGTGAATGGCCAGCTACCGTGGTCGTCGTCGTCGAAGCCGCGGCCTTAGCTGTGGCCGTCGTTAGAAATACTACGGAGGGGCAGCCCTGGCCTAACCGACCACGACCTCACGATGACCATCAGGATGACCATTGTGGTAGTGATGGTGATCGCGGCCCCAGTCGTTCTGTAGTCGTGTCCTTAGTCATGATGTAGGTCAGTTACCCTGCTCGCATCGAGCTCGACAGCACCCCCTGAGACTGCCGACGTGGCCACCGAGACAGAGGTTCCAAGCACAATGGATGCGGGCACGAGGGTGATGCCGGGCAACGGAAGTAGAGATGGGGGCCGAGGAAGTAGTAGAGCCGAAGATCCAGCCCATAAGGGAAACGGGAGAGGACAGGGCAGCCCCAGCTGGAACGGAGTCGCTGTTCCAAGCCACCTCGGTACAAGCCATCAGTCTTCATGGCAGGCGCTGGCTCACATTCTAAAACCAAAGCAACTGATCTTTTCCCTATCCTAAGTGAGCCAGAATGCGGTCCGCACAGGCATGCCGGTTACAAGAGCTCTTTCCTCCAAAGGGGGCTGACGAGTGATCCCTCTGCTGAGATACTCCCATGATATTGAATTTCGGACTTTGTCATCTTTCACACGTGCAAGGCCATGGCTCTGGCAAGCGATCCCAACAATGTATTGCAGAACTCGTCTTCCCGTCTGGCTGCCTCTGCTTTCCCCCCCACTTCAGCCTTTCTCTTCATCGTCAATCTCCCGTCGAATATCCCCATAGCTATCTGGTCCGCCGCCATCCCCACATGCAAAACTGGATAGATGTCTGGAGACCTGCCTCTTTCCCCTACGCCCACTCTGTCGGAACGAGCTCGATGATTCTTCCGGCCGGTCCATGCATCCACCGCGGCAGCTTCCCCAATAACCTCGGGACCACCACCCGCCATTCTTTGACATTACGTATAATATCTCGTGCAAGGTTTCCGGTGAAGATTCGAGCCCCGAGCGACAACTTGTCATTGTAGTGATATTTAGAATGGTAGAGCTCCTCGTACCAGATCTCCTTAAGATGCTTCTTCGTTATTATCGAGGTCATGTAAACTTCTCGCCAGACTGGCATAAATCGCATGTACCTGGCCTCGAGCATCGTGTAGCGCTTGCGAATCGCCGTGAGCATATCATTCGGATCCCCGACAGTTGAAACCACCACGGTAACTTTGGGGTCGCCCTGGTCGTCTGTGCCTTCGAGCCTGCTGACGGCCCACCGATGACGCTCCGCCATGATGCGGATGTCGTGCTGTCGCTGGCAGATACCGTCCACGTCTCGAAGAAACTCTTCCACGATGGGTGCATACAGTTTCAGGAGGGGCATGAGCGATTTGATGGCGTCCAGGCCGACATCCATGTACTGTGGCAGGTGATCCAGCCCTTGGGGCCTATTTTGGCAGTGGTCCAGGGCCTCGGGGACCAAATTGAACACCTCTTGCATAACTATTGGCACCCTTTCCATCTCGGTGACGAGACCACGGATCATCGCGGCGTCTTTGTCTTGTATTTGTGTCATATAGCTGTTCGAGTCAGGGCATATACCGTGGTTTCCCGGGCGAGTAGCGTGATGCACGTTGTTGCCGAAGATACTATTATGGAGCAGATCAATGAGCTTTTGGGCGGAGCTTGAGACAGGGATCGATTTGAGTCTATGGCCGAGAGACCCGTAGCCATCTCCGATTATATCTTCAGCAGTCGGTGCCTCGAAGCCGAATTCCAGATCGCCGAGGTCGGTTTGGCCATACATATTCTTGATGACACTGAACATGTGCATCGTGTTGCCGAAAATTTCGATGGACACGCCACAACTGAGGATGAATTCCAAAGATGCGTCGGCCCACAACCCCGAATAGTGAAAAAGCGTGTCCCAGGTCATGGCCGCCTTTTCAAGAGGTTCACCGGCATTCTTGCATATCCGGAGAACCTCCCCGATATCCATGCCGCTAGTCCTCGTGATGGCCTCACAGAGACCGAACAGTTGGACTTGGAGGAGGCTGATTGTTCCGGTGATATTGGACATGGCCTGCATCCGCGGCGTGTGGTAAAACGTCTTGACCCGGCTTTCGGTCGTATCCTCTTTCTTTCGTAGGGCTCGATAGGATGGGTGATTGCGCCAGGCCTCGAGCCGGTCAGTCGAGTCTTCGCTGAGGCGGAGCTTTCCGTCCGGGATACCTTCGAAGAAGCGATCGGAGATGTTGATCAAGTTCGTCGTGATGTTAAACCAGGACTCGGCCACGTCGGCCACCATCTCGGGCAGCATGATCGGAGCGACCTCGATGTCCAGGGTCCAGGTCTCGAGGTCACTAAGGAGGATCCGATCGGCCGGGCTCTGTGCCGGCGTAGTGACCATGATCAGCTCGATGAGGACCACGATAAGAGCAAGGAGGCCCAGCAGATAGTGCTTCGGCGAGAGTATGGCGCCGGCAGAAGGGGTATCGTTAGCATGGCTGGTGCCGAGATCGTCGTTGTGGCGATGGTCGTCGTCGTCGTTGTCGTCGTCGTCGTCGTTGTCGTTGTCGTCGTCACCGTCGATGGCTGGATCGGCGTCGGCGTTTGTGTCAGAGGCCTCTCCGACATCGTTGGCCTCGTCCAGTATCTCGGGCGGACGAACAGCGGGGGCTGACAGGGATGAGAAACGAGGAGCCGCAGGCCCGACAGTGGGTGCCGGTGCCATCACCCGGGCGAGTTTCGCGCACGGGGCTGGAAAGTTATCCAATGTGGCGGGAAATGTTCAGATCTGATAACTTCTACTGCTTTTTCTCCGGGCTTGAAAGACGCTGCTTCTTTTCCAGAGTGTGTGGCCTGGATGGGATCTTGGAGCAGAAATAGTGGAAAATCGTGAGGAGGTAGATGAAGGGGTTGATGGGGGTTGGTGAAATGAAAACACCTGGCTGGAGTGGAATGGTAGGACATTTATTTACCCCTGCCTGCCTACGCGTCTCCCTGCCCACCAGCCTCCCCGCCAGCCTCTCCTTCCTTTGCATGTTTCATTCCGACAAATCAGACAAAATCTCTACCCCTGCCATAATTCCTCGCGGCGACCTGCCTCTGAGAGCTTGAGTGAGACATTAACTTGAGCCATGCCATTGGGGGGCCTGGACCGGGAGCATCTGTGAAGCGAGGTCGGTTACTAAACCACCGGCCCGTCTCGTGAGTGGCCCGGCCCGTGGGGTCGGCATTGCCAGCATTACTGAGCCAGACCTCCGACCTGTATATCGCCAGCCCGGCCAGCAAGCCGTAGTTAGCCAGGAAGCAGAAACCCTCTGGTAGCCAAGCAGCAGCTACACACGATTCACTCCGATCACCAACTTCAAGCTTCAAACTTGGAAGCTTCGGGTCTCAACCCCCGAGACCTCTGGGATTCCCACTGTGCGCCGGGGGGGCGACCTCAGTGGGCGCCTGAGGGCGCTGGGAAGGCGACCTGCACACCGCCCCCGGGGCGGGGGGTGCGGAGCGTCAGCTTGCTCAGCCCACGCCGCCGCATCAAATTTGTATGTCCCAAATGTCAGTTGTAGAGGATGAGATTGTGTTTAAGTGCCGCCGCCGGCCAAGGGCACGGGAAGGAGAGCGTCCCTTCCATATCAAGTGCACACCGAACGACCGGAGCTTAAAACTGCCGACCCGCTATGAGGTTTCTGTCTCTGTTGTCCCCCCTCCTGCTGCGGGGCTGCCCCTTACTAGTTCTGCGCCGCAAAGGCCACGCCCTTCTCAATGTTTTTCTTCAGATCCACCAGACACGCGTCCAGCAGGGTCTGCTCGTGCGAGTCCACATCGCCGATCGGGAAGATCTTCTCGATCCCGGCGGGGCCTAGCTCGATTCGGGACGAGAAGAACTCGACGCCGCGGTCCTTGAAGAGGGGCGAGTCCACAAACGCCGGCTCCACGACGCCGCGCTCGCCCTGGGTGGCTCGGAGCAGAGACTCGGCCATGCGGGCGCCGGCCATGGCCATCGAGAGGGTCGCGCTGCCGGCGCCATCCTTGGCCTTGACCACCTCATCCCCGCCAAACTGGACGCGGTTGATCAGGCCCGCATTCGTGGACAGGTCCGGGTGCCGGCTCTGGCTGAAGAGAGGGACGATGGTGACGCCGCTGTGGCCCCCGACCACGGTGATGTTCTCGGCGGCCGGGTCGGTGCCCTTGAGCTCGGACACGAACTTGCTGGCGCGAACGACATCGAGGGTGGTGACACCAAACAGGCGGCGAGGGTCGTACACGCCCTTGCTCTTGAGCACCTCGGCACAGATCGGCACCGTCGAGTTGACCGGGTTCGAGATGACGAGAATGTTGGCCCCGGGGCAGGACTCGGCGCAGGCCCGAGCCAGGTCCCGGACGATCGAGGCGTTGGTGTTGAAAAGGTCGTCGCGCGTCATGCCGGGCTTGCGAGGTACTCCGGCCGGGATGAGCACCACCGAGGCGCCCTTGAGACAGTCGGCCAGGCCGGTGGAGGATGACGGGTCGTAGCCGGCAACCTTGGATCGGGTGTTGATGTGCGACAAGTCCGCGGCCACGCCGGGTCCGCCCCGGATGTCGTACAGGGACAGCTCGCTGACTCGTGGGTTGAGCTTGAGGAGGAGCGAGAGCGGCTGCCCGATGCCGCCGCCGGCGCCGAGGACTGCGACCTTGTTGGCCTGGGGGCGAAGGGTTAGCCTGGGGGGGGGAAGGGGGC
>JAOYNC020013235.1:0-16509 GCA_025802115.2 Bertia moriformis
ATCCTGGCCGAGGTGATGCCGGTCCTGCGGGCGCGCGGCCTCGCCGGTCGGATTGAGGTCTACGTCGACGGCGGGGTCCGCCGGGGCACCGACATCCTCAAGGCCCTGTGTCTCGGCGCGCGCGGCGTCGGCATCGGCAGGCCCTTCCTCTGGGCCATGTCCGCGTACGGCGCCGAGGGGGTGTCGCGCGCCATGGGCCTGCTCCGGGACGAGCTCGAGATGGACATGCGTCTGCTGGGCGCGCGGAGCGTGGCCGAGCTGGGGCCCGACCTGGTGGACGCGCGCGGCGTGGCGGCGCACGGGAACGGCACCCCGCGGGACGCGCTCTCGGAGGAGGCGTACGAGCGGCTGGCCGCGCCGGGACAAAAGGCGCGGCTGTGAGTGTGGGTGGTGGCAGTCTTGGTTGCGGCGGCCGGCGCATGGCTTTTCGTGTGCGAGTCGGGATGATTTTTTGGGGGGGGATGAATCTGGAAGCATCTGGGATGATCTTGTGCAGAGGAGGGTCTGTCTGCATCTTCTTTAGGCAAGGACTGCCTTATACGCTGCTATCTATCCACTATAAAGTTCTCCGAAAAATCCGAAGGCTTTGTGCGATGCCCCAAGCCCGCATTCAACTCGGGCGAGGGGGGAGGTCTGCCACAATCTTCTGTTCGGAATCGAGAAACGCTCTGAGCCAATGTCCAACCTGGAATCGCGAACCACGCCAAGCCAACCAGTTCAGGATCGGGAACAACTCGAAGCCGATATACCCAGGATGAAGACCCACCTTTCAGCACATCAGCGGACCGGCATAGTGCATGATTGGCGCCAGACCAGCATTCAACCCCGACCAGGAGAATCCGCCACGGCCTTTGCAGCATCGAGAAATGCTCTAGAAATGCTCTGGACACATCAGCGGCTCGGCACCTATCATACGCGCCAGGCCGGCACTCGGCTCGACGAGGGCCTGCCACAGCCTTCTGGTCATAGAAAGACATCCGCGGAAGTGAACCGGCGAAGTGCAGACCAAAAATCAGCATGGACCCGAACCGTCGTCATCCATTTCGATGATACACGTCCTCTCTGCCTGCTGCGGACTTGTCCCTGGCCACATCATCTCGGGGGTCCCAGCTCCCCTCCCCCATGCCGTACCCGCTTTCCAAGACCCAGCTGGAGGCCATGCACACATACATCCCGAATTTGTGGCCCTTTGGCGGTGGCCCACGACTACCGTCTGCCTGCCTCCCTGCTGTTGCCACCACTCCCCCCGACGGCACCCCCGGAACGACGGTCGGCACCACCCCCAAGGCTGACCCCAAGTGCCCTCTCCTTCCTACCTTTGCCCCCATTGCCCCCATCGCCAAGACTGCCGCTCCCGGCAGCGCCGCCGGGGCCCGCCCCGGGAGCCCTCCTCTCGCCGTCCTTGCCCCCGCTGCCACCTTGACGACCGCCATTCCTAGCAGCACCCTGGAGCCGGATCCCGAGAGCCTCCTCCTTCCCGCCCTTGCCCACACTACCGCCGCCGCCCCCCTCCGCGGCAGCACTCCCGAGGCGAACCCCCAAACCCCTCCACCCCCTACCAGACTCGACACGCCCCCCCCCTCCCCCTGCCCCGACGGTGTCGGCTCCGTCTACTCAACTCCGCTCCCATCCCCTCGCGACAGCCGCCAAGAAGAGACCGAGCGGTTCAATTTGGCCATCGGCCGAATCCGCGACCACCTCGACACGCCCTCGAAACCGTTCTCCCTGGCTGCCGCCGACCCGAACACGGCGTCGATCCATGCCTCAATAACAGCGCTCATGCGCCGCACCCGCGAGCTCGAGTCCATCGAGGACATAGCCCGGCAGGCCGTAATAACTGCTGAGCGGGGAGCCAAGAAGTACACCGACCTGCTGCACGCCTACGGCGACCTGAAGCGCGGGATCGAGAATCGCGACCGCATCATTGCCGGTCTCAGGAAGCAGAGTGACAAACTCCGGGCCACAGTTACCCAGGTGCGCGCCGAGGTGGAAGAGCGCGATCTCCGCCTCGTCGCGGCCGAGGGAGATCCCGACAAGCTCTTGCGCGGCGCTGTCGCCGTGATTGTGGAGCGCTCTGCCGACGACGTGCTCGCCCTTCTCCAGGCCGAGATCCCGGACCGGGCGAGCCAGATCGCGGTGCTGCGGCCGGCCGCGCGGCGCCTCATCCTGGCTCATCTGCCTGCCGTCGCGCTCGGGACCGAGACCGCAGCTCCACCGACCCCCCAGCCCGACGTCGCGCTGGGATCGGTCCCGCGGGCCGCTGATGATGGCTTGGCGACGGCGCTGCGGCGGGAGCGCGATGGCCTGATGCAGATCTTGCTCGCCCGAGAAGGCGAGTGGCTCAGGGCGAAGGTGGCCTGCCGCCAGCTGCCCCTTCTATTGGCCGAGCTGAAGGAGCTGAAGGAGCGGAGGAGGTGGGATGAGCGCTGGGGGATGGCACGAGCCGACTGAGGCGCAGCAGAGCAAGACGACGCTGGCATCGACAGAGCAAGCAGAGGAGAAGCGAGAAGGCGCGAGAATTCGCCAAGATGGAGGTGGGGCGCGGGGTAGGGGTGGGGTGGGGGGGGAGGTGGGGGAGGGCGCAGGGCAGGGATAGTAGACTAAAAGAGGGTCTTCTTTTTTCTATAAAATCCCCTCTCGCCCAATATACATACATACATATATTTGAAGCTGGAACTGCTCACCGCCTGGCCCGCTTCTCCATGCCACCCCCACGTGCCCCTGGCCCTTCCTCTCGCCCCCGCTTCCGCCTGCTCTTCTCCAGCAGGGCCCGCACACCGGCCCCCTTACCACCCTCGCCATCCCGTAGTTTCGTCAGGCGCTCGATCCGATCCACGTGTCCGCTGATGTCGCGGAAGTCCTCACCACCGAACACCATCCTGCCGCCGGCGCCGGCGCCACGTTTGCCGTCGCGCCCTCGCGCCGTCGCCCGATCACGCCGGCTCTCCCGCGGCAAACGGCGGAGATTTGTCTCCTCGTACTCGCGGCGCTCGGTCTCGGCGGCCCGGTCGGTCGCGGTCTTGACACGACGCCCGCGTGCCTCGAGGTTGGTTCCGACGCTGGGCTGGGCGAGTGGCGCGGCCGATATCTCGTCCGCGACGAACTCGTCCAGGGCGGCGGACCGGATGGGCCGCCGGCGCGCGTCGCGGCGGCCGGCAGTCGGGGGCTCCATGAGAGCGCGCTCGCGCCTCGGGGGGCGATAGATACCTGGTGCGTCGTTGCCGTTATCAAACGCGGCGGCGTCGGCAGTTTCGGCCTGGCGGTGGTCGTGGTCTCTCGGGCGGCCGACGGGAACAAGGGCCGAGAGACGTGGGCGGGCCGTTTGCGCGGGCGCATCTTCGCCCCGGTCGCTGCTCCATGCATCGCTGTGATCGTGGTCATCCGCACCCGCATCCCCATCCTGTTCATCGTCCTCGTCCTCATCCTCATCCTCGTCCTCATCCTCATCCTCGTTTTCATCCTCATCCTCGTCCTCCTCCCCCGAGTTGTTGACTCGCCCCCCCCCAGCCTTCTTCCCCCCCCCACATCTCTTTACCCGGTCAGCCGCTCTATCAGCCTCGTCGGCTGCACGCGTGAGCAAGTCGAGCTGGTACCGCATCCGATCAAGGAGTGGTCGGACGCCGTGGCCGAGCTGATGCCGCATGGCGACGAGCTGCTCGACCACCGAGTTGTCGAGGTCTGCTTTCGCTCCAGGCTGGGTGTCGCCGTCGCCGTCCTGGCGCTGGTGGCGGATCCTGATTATGATCAGGAGAACCAGATGGGCCAGATACGACCGGAAGAGTCTGTTTTGGGTTCTGAGAAGCGACATGGAATCTGCCGCCGAGGGGAGTAGATGAAGGGCGGGGAGGGCCTCTTGGGCCAGCACGAGGGACCGGGTGAGACTCTCGAGGCAGCAAGCCGGCCCCGAGGCTGGATTCCCCATTGCGGCGGCACGTGAAGGGGATAAGAGAGAGAGATCTTGAGGTGGGTCAGTATGGCCGGTTCGAGATGCTGGATCTTGGCGGTGTCGGGTTGTCGAGATGGGTTTGAGTTGAATTTTGGCATTCAGTGCAGTCGTCACGTGACGAATATGGTTGTCCCATGCGCCAATCAATCCAATCAATGTGAGACACTCGCCCATACATATATCGTCGACGTCGCCCTCGACAGTCCGGCCGCCACCAAACACCGAACCCCCTCGATTCGAAGTCATCCCCAATGCCGCGGCGATGAAGCTCCCTCGCCTCATGCCGGTCCCGGCCCGGCCCGCCCTCCACTCCCTCCTGCCTCTCCTCCTGCTCCTGCTCTCCTTCGGCAGCCGACCCGCCTCTGGCTTCTACCTCCCCGGCGTGGCCCCGACATCATACAAGCCCGGCGACGCCGTCCCCCTCTACGTCAACTCGATCCGGCCGGCCGCGCCCCGCCAGGGGGAGCGCCTCCGCGCCGTCGTGTCGTACGACTACTATCACCCGCCCTTCCAGTTCTGCCGTCCCGAGGATGGGCCGCCCCGGCCGGTGGGCGAGAGCCTCGGCAGCATCCTATTCGGAGACCGGATCATGACCAGCCCGTTCGACCTCCGGATGCGGGTCAACGAGACGTGCAAGCGCCTGTGCCGGGTCTCGTATCCGGCCCGGGGCCTGGCCTACCTCCGCAGCAAGGTCGAGCTTGGGTACAGCCTCCGCTGGCTCGTGGACGGGCTGCCGGCCGGGCAGGAGATGGAGGACGTCCTGACCAAGACCCGGTTCTACAGCCCCGGCTTCATGCTTGGCAGGCTCGACGGCGACCGGGCCGAGCTCAACAACCACTACGAAATCGCGGTCGAGTACCACGAGGTGGACGGGGATCCGGACCGGCTGCGCGTCGTCGGTGTGACGGTGCAGCCGGCCTCGATCGACTACGGCGAGACGGGCCAGTCCGACGGCGGCAGCATCGACTGCCGCGAGTCGGATCACGGCCCCGTCACGCTGGACGTCTCCCAGGGCAAGGGCGGCGGCGGCGGCGGCGGCGGAGGCCAGGCTGGTGCGGGCCAGGGCCGCGACGTCACCTTCAGCTACTCCGTCTACTGGATCAAGTCGCCGACCGCGTGGGCGACCCGGTGGGACAAGTACCTGCACGTGTTCGACCCCAAGATCCACTGGTTCTGGCTCGTCGACACCGCCGTCGTGGTCGTCATCCTCGTCCTGACGGTGTCCTCGATCCTGGTCCGCACCCTCAAGCGCGACATTGCGCGCTACAACCGGCTCGACCAGATCAGCCTGGACGACCTCGGTCCCAGCATGGATCCGGACGACGACGACGGCATCCAGGAGGACTCGGGCTGGAAGCTGGTCCACGGCGACGTGTTCCGCCCCCCGCCCCGCCGGCTCCTGCTCGCGATCCTGGTCGGCAACGGCGCCCAGGTAGTGGCCATGACGGCCATCACCATGGCCTTCGCCCTCTTCGGCTTCGTCTCGCCCTCGAACCGGGGCTCGCTGGGGTCGATCATGGTGGTGCTGCACACCTTCCTCGGCTGCGTCGGCGGGTTCGTGTCCGCGCGCGTGTACCGCACCTGGCAGGGCGACCGGTGGCGCGCCCTCGCGATCCTCACCCCGCTCGCCGTCCCCGCCGCCGTCTTCGGGGCCGTGCTGTTCCTCAACCTCTTCCTCTGGGCCAAGCAGTCGGCCGGCGCAGTCCCGTTCACCACCCTGCTGCTGCTCGTTGCCATGTGGTTCCTGATATCGGTCCCGCTCTCGCTGGCCGGCGCCTGGCTCGGCTTCCGTCAGCCCGGCCCCGTCTTCCCGGTCCGCACGAACCAGATCCCGCGCCAGATCCCGGCCGCGCCCACGTACTTGCGGCCGCTCCCGAGCATGCTCGCCGTCGGTCTGCTGCCGTTTGGTGCCATCTTCGTCGAGCTCTACTTCATCATGAGCTCGATCTGGTTCAGCCGGATCTACTACATGTTCGGGTTCCTGTTCCTGTGCTACGGCTTGATGATCATCACATGCGCGGCCACGACAGTGCTGATGGTCTACTTCTTGCTCTGCGCCGAGAACTACCACTGGCAGTGGCGGTCCTTCCTGGCCGCGGGCATGAGTGGTGGATATGTATTTGCCAACTGCCTGCTGTACCTCGCCAGCAAGCTGCACCTCGGTGGGTTCGCCGGTGTGGTCCTGTACATCGGGTACAGCGCCCTGCTGTCGTTCCTGTTCTTTATCCTGACCGGTAGGCTGTTCTGTCTCTCAATCTCTCACCCACTCTCTCTATCTATCTCTACACATGTCGCTCCTCTCTACATCTGTCGCCTCTCCGCTATACATCTGTCGCCTCTCCGCTACACATCTGTCACCTCTCCGCTACACATCTGTCACCTCACCGCTATGCATGTCTCTTCTCTCTCTGCATTTGTCATTTCTCCACAGCCGTCTCTCCGCTCCCTACATCTGTCACTTCTCCACCACACCTGTCTCATCTCTATTTTTGTCTGTCTGTTCCGACCCAGCTATTGGGCTTGCTGACCGTGCGCGTAATCGCCGCAGGCACTATCGGGTATTTCTCGGCCTGGTGGTTCGTGAGCAAGATATACGGGTCGCTCAAGGTGGACTGACGTGCAATGGGGACGACCGTTCGGTCCATAGCCAGTTGCGACGGCTCCCGCGACGACGACTGCCCGGGCTGACTATTTGGTTGGCTGGCGTCTGCTCGTTATGTTATTGTTCTACCGCTCTTTTTCTTGCCGCTCTGACTGGTGTAGACGGATATATGGCTTGATGGAGGGTCGAGGTGGCCGAGGTGCCGCGATATTACTGTTATGTTCCCCACCTTCCCTGTACCAGACCGTGTATGTTCAGAAAGAACCCTGCAAACAATAAGTGGCCGAGTGTTGTGTCGTGGCCGTCATCATGATCGCAAGTTGGGGTGGATGTGGCATGATGTAATGCCCCTGATGGCCAATCCATCCTGGCGGGCCTTACCCGTCGGCTTCTTTCCTCTCCGCTTGATCGCCAGCCCTACCGTCGCCGCCTTGATTCGCTAGGCCGCCCATCTCTGCCCAGTCCGTCCGCTCCACTCCCTCCATCTCATCTCCGTTCTCGGTCTCATCCCCGTTCGCGACCTCGTTTCCCTTCTCTTCCTCCATTTCGCCCCCCTCCGCCGCCTTCAGCTTCTCCTCCTCCCTCTCCTTCTTCCGCCTCGGCCTGTCCTTCCCGTGGTCGTCCTCATCCTCCTCCGACTCGTCTTCGTCGTCGTCGTCGTCATCGTCGTCGAAATTGACGAACCGGAACTTCTTCTCGGCTTCGGCCGCGACGCCATCCCTCTCCTTTCGTATCCGGTCCAGTTCTTCCCGGGCGCGGGCCTCGCGCTCCCGCCTGTCGAGGGCGTCGCGCTCCTCGCGCAACTGTCGCTCTTCCTCCTCGCGCCGGCGGCGCGCCTCGTCCTGAGATGGGTTGATGCCCCGCTCCACAATCGCCTGGATGGTCGCGAGCGCGCCTGCCCGGATCCGCTCCTCGCCCGGCCAGGGCAGGAAGATGGCGCCGGCGAGGGGGTTGAGGTGCTGTGCCAGCCCGTCGGGGAGGGCGGTCGGACTGGCCGCCTGCTCCTTCTGCTGCTGCTGCTGCTGTGGCAGCAGCAACTGCGGCTGCGGCTGCGGCTGCAGAGGAGGCTGCGCCCGGCTGGGAGCGACAGCCGCCGCGCCGGGGAGAGGCGACTGTGCAGACACGGAGCCGGTCGCCGCCGCCGCCGCCGCCCCTGCCGGCGGGGGTCCTGCTGCCGCCTCAGCGCCGCCCGGGGCTTCTTGGACCTGGGCTTGGGCCTCCTCCTGCGCATAGGCGTCCAGCATCGCGGCCATGATCCCGGCCGGCGGCATCGTCGTCTTGCTGATCCGGCGCGCGTAGCCGAGCAGCTCGTCATACTGGACCGGATTCAGTCGGCCCCTGCTGACCCTCGTCTCCTCGCGGTCGGTGCCGGTCGCGGCGGCGGCCATGACCTCGCGCCGCGTCGCCGCCAGGCCGGCCAGGGTGTCGCGCACCCGCGCATCGAGCGCGCCGGCGGCGATCCGCAGCTCGCAGATGCGCCCGTGGTTGGCCTGGTGGCGCTGAACGTCAGCCAGGCCGCGGGCGAGCTCGACATCGGCTGCGTCGAGGTCGCGGGCCTGTGCGAGGGTCGGGCTGTGCTTGGTCAGGGACTCAATCAGCGAGGCGAGGGCGCGCTCGAGCCGGATGAACCGGTCGTCGATGAATTTATCCATTTTCTGGGGGGCCGTGGTGGCCGTCACCAAGTCACGAGGTCCCGGGGGTGCAAGTTGAGGTTAAGATGGCGCGCTGACGTGAGCAAGGCGGCGGGCGGCCTTAGCTTGGCGATGCAGACGCCTGTCTGTGCCGTCCAACGAACGAACCAGTCCAGTAAAAACCACCACTACTGTCAACTCTGCCCGATCTGAATATTTCGCCCGCCATGGTACGTGCGCATCTCCTGATCCGGGCGGGCTATATGCCATGCCGCGCTCTCCGGTCCGCGCCGCGGCTGTCCGCTAAGCTGACAACCGCGCCCCCCTTTTCCCCGCGCCAGCCTGCTGGACACCAGAGCGCCTACGGCCCCAAGTGTGTATACAGCTTGTGTACCCTCGACGTCCCCCGGAGCCGGCGCAGCCTCGAAACTGAAGTCGGCGGATAGACGAATGAATAGGACTGACCGGCCGGCCTGATTGCAGATACCACTTCCAAACCCGCATTGGCGGCCTCACCATTGCCCAGGCCCCTTGGATGTAAGTCTCCTCGCCCAGAGGCATGCTGCCGCTCGCTGACTGGGCCTCCCTCCTGCCAGTCTCATGCGAGCCGCCGGCTTCGGCGGTACCGCCGTTGTCGGCCTCCTGCTGTACGGCTCCTGCATGCCTCGGGTCCAGGATGACATACTGAAGAAGATACCTGGCTTGCGCGGGTTCTACGAGAAGAGCATCCACCCGGCCGATAACGTGAGCGTCTTGTTTTTTTTTTTTTTCTCCCTCGCGCCATATCACGGACGAGGTGCTGATCCCGGCATGTATGCTTAGCCCTTCTAGGCCATCCCTTGTTTTGGAGACGCTGGGCCCGTGTTAGAGACATGGACTTGGCACGAAGGGGGAGTGGGGTGGGGCTTAGAGGTGGGCATTGACGGTAGACGGTAATATATACTGCCTCTCTAGTCCTTTGATTGGCTCATCTCTGGCCGAAGTAATGACTTGGTAATCCTAGTAGGCGACTCGGAAGGGGTGAGAAAGTAAGGATGGATCCTGCGGAAGGGGTCTCGTGGCTCTGTGGCCTCGGGCTTACGGGGTACCATACTCATCCGCTTTGATCTCGGCCCCAACCTCGGACACGACGCGTAGTTTTTCAAAAAGACATCAAGAAGGGGAAATGCAGTCGATTCCTGATGGGGCCTTGACGGGCCCCTCGCTCCGTGCCGCCGCGGCGAGCCGACAAAACAGAGGGTCCGGGGCCAGGTCCGGGCGCCTGTCTGGAGATCCTGCCCATTACTTTGACTTGTCTGAAGTATTTCCCACCCGTCGAATGCAGCGCTGGCCAGAGTCGCAAAAAGACCTGCCACGTCTTTCCTCAACGTCTGCAGGATGGCCCGCCCGGGCAAGGACCACGTTTCCGCTCCATCGCATATCATTAGGAGGGCCAGCGCCGGGGCAGATGGCCGTCCGGGGCGACGGGGCATCATCACTCGGCAGTCTCGTCGAGAGGTTGCCCTTGAACGGGAGGGTTCCCCTGCGCAAATGAACTTGGTAGAGGTTCAGAACGCACGATTGCAAGGCCTTGTGGGATTGAGTGGTCTGGGAACAACACGATACGACATGATCACCCCCAACTATTGACTTGGTGTCGGTCGCACACGACCGCTGACTAGTCAGGCTGGATATAGATCGCCGCTGCTGAATCTCGACGTCAAGCAGTGGCCTGCACTGAACCGGTTGGCGCTGCCTAGGCTGCTGTCGGCGCTCTTTGTGTCGTTATCTCGATCCGCAGCAGCCGGGGTTGTCTTGGACGTGTTTCGGCTGGTCTTCTCGAGTCCGGCCACTCGGAGCACACGCGCCAGCTCCTCCTGTCTTTGAGTCCCAAAATGACTCTAGGCAGGCCTTTGGCTGGAGCCCCAGTCTCAGCTGGACCGCATCCTGCTCTTACTCGAGACAGACAAGTTGGTTCTTCGAGGAGTGATCCCCCGCTCGCTGCCCTCACCCGGCTCGCCTCGTTTGGCTTTCCTGTGGCGGCCTGCCCCATGCCCCCGGAGAGATCAAGACAAAGGTGTTGGTACTTCGAGCGGCGAGTCCCTGCGAGCAGCCAGCGTCGTCCCATCGGCGTGGCGGCCGTTGCGCCTCGCCCGCCTCGCCCGCCTCGCCCGCCTCGCCCGGCCGTCCGTTGGCCGTTTCCCCGAGACCTTTACAAATTCGTGCTGGGCAGTCGTAAGGAATCACGTGCTCGTAATACGGCACAGTTCACCCACAGTGGGGCCGCGGGGTCCCGATCTTGATCTCGGTTTCTCGGGCCCTGGCCAAATGCTGGTTGGTGGCGGAACCCCCCGGGGCTAGGCCGATACGGTCGAGGGCAATTCGCCTTGGCATGCTTTCGGGCCGGGTCAAGAAGCTCCAACCAGCGCACATCGGATCGGTCGCATCCTGCTTCCGGGGGACCCCGCGACCGGCTAGCTTGTCCACAGGGCTACGGAAGAGATGCCCTGCTCGGCCAAGTTAGACCCGGCAATTAAAATAAGCGCGACCGCCGTGCTGCAGCCCAGAAGGAGGGGGGGCTGTCGCAAGACCCGGCGTGGCACTCCCCCATCCGGCGAAAAAAAACTCGAAAAAACTCTCGTTACCCTCACGCCCGGGGCCCCTCGACGCGGCAAGCGCCTTACCTAGGTGCTAAAATGCAACCGCAGCTGGGCCATGCGATTTCGGACTCTGGCCAGCATAACCAGCCCGCAATCACCCCCCTCTTCCCGGTGCTGTGCCTCGCGGTCGCCCGCTGGACAGGGGGAGGCTCAGGCGTATAAGCAGCGGCCCCTGTGATGGCATGTCATTTTGTGATGGCGTCAGTGTCCGACATGGGAGGCAGCGAGCGGGCAAGCCCGGAGCGGCCCTCCCTCACGATTATCAAATGCTGCTGCAGCCGGCGCAGATTCCGGGTACGGCGGCCTTGAAAAAGGGCCAATTTCAATTCTATTGTGCGCAAATGCCGACCCTTCCTAACGCCGCTGTAGTGCTGCCCCTCGTCCTCTCACCATGGCCCTCCCCCTTTGCCCCATGCTCCTCTATCTGCCTGCCTACAAACCCTCAAAAATCCTTTGTCGGGCTCCTACTCATTCAAGGGCTTCCTCCTGGCTTGAAAGCTGAACTAGATACACTGACAGGGACATCAGGAGATCGAAATGAGGCAGAGCTTGTTCTTCGTCTTCTGGTCTTGCCCGAGTGGCGGCCCCGGGAGGGCAAACCTGGGTCAGGACTCGCGCTTGAATTGCGGCTCTGTGGTGGGGGTGAACCTTGGGAACGCGACTGTGAACCTTGGGGAAGCGACTGTGAGCCAGTCCTCGGCGGTTCGAACATTGTCAGATAAACCGAAAATCCATCACTTTGCCCAGAGCCTGGAGTAAAGCTGTCCCGGCTCCGCTGAGAACTCAGAGAGGAGCGACTTGAGGTACGCGAACCTGGTTCAAAGCCCGTCTCCCTGTTGAATAATGTCACAGGAAATGGAAATGAATCACTGCTTTGAGAGCTGGGCCGGCTCTTACTCGCCTGCGAAACATCACTCGAGGCAGAGCTCCCCCCCCCGAGAATTACCCCAGGAGACGAAGATCCATCGGAGTCGTGCGGACTTTTCGGCAGCGAAGGTCTACCGGAGTTTTGCAGCGAAGGTGAAGACCCGCCGCTTCCATACCCCGACAAACTTCTAGGGACCGAGGGATTTCTTTCTTTTCGGACATCGCCAGATACGGTATGCTTTCGTCTCGACCTCCAACCCAAGGGGTCAGGGGAACTCCGTTGTGACATGGTAGCTACGACACTCGAGCTTGGGGTGGGGTGATTCTGGATGAGTGAGACGTGGGCTGGTGACCAGAGGGACCAAGAGCTTTGGAGTCGTGGGGGCAAAACAAGGACCCTGCGGGAGCTGGGCGGGCCGTCTTAAATTCTTTTTCACTCTGACTGCCATGCCCCGCCCCCGCCCCCCGAGAGGGGACACAGCCACGTTTTCTGGGGAGCGGGGCTGGTCCTCAATCGTGATTACTCTCCGCTGGTCACACGCACACAACCAATATCGGGATCAAAATGTTGGTAGCTTGGTCACTACTGGACACCGGTCAGCTGGCAGTTGCCCCCCCCAGCGCTCTCGGTCACTTGCGTCGCCTGCCGCCAGCATCCCGACCGGAGTGAAAAAGTGTTGCTCAGCCTGGCTGTCAGCGATTCCCATCCCTTAGTATCGATTCTACTGGCCTGGGGGGGTGGTTGCTGACGGCGCGCGACTCATGACGGGGAAGAAATTTCACTTCTTCGTCTGGTCTTGCTCAAGGGGGTACGTGGAAATCCTTCGTTTTTCCAACAGGGTTCCGCCCCCCCCCCCACGCTCCCCTCCCGTCCCCTCCCGCCCGGATCCTACCTAGATCCATTGCCATTCAGCGTGCTGGACCATGGCGCCAGGCGACCTAGATCCTGATCTCGAACACCTCTCCATGTTGTCGGGTCTCCAGTATCATGAGGGGAGCTGGCTTGGCTGAGCTGGCTGGCTGGCCCCATGCCCAGGCGTGGCCTAGTACGTCCACGTCAAACGGGAATTGACACCTCCTCTATCTTATCGACCTAGGCTTCTATAAGGGCTCTTAGCCGGCCTT
This sequence comes from Bertia moriformis, assembly GCA_025802115.2. Taxonomy (NCBI): domain Eukaryota; kingdom Fungi; phylum Ascomycota; class Sordariomycetes; order Coronophorales; family Bertiaceae; genus Bertia; species Bertia moriformis. The sequence goes on from JAOYNC020013235.1 coordinate 12,811, forward strand.
ACTTTGGTCTTAATAGGTTTAAGGCGCTCGATCGTCGGAAACCGCTCTTGAGGGGGATCTTAAGGATAGCATAGCTAGTTTAATAGGAAAACTCGTATTCGCGATAAATGGCGTTAAATACGACCGGTTTAACTATCCTTTTATTATCGACGTAAGCCTAGTAAAAGCGTGCTTTTCAAAGAGTCGATAAATAGCGACCTATGGTGTTTTCAAGTATGTTGCTAGCGAGGGAGAGGTTTTAGAAAAGGGGGTAGAGAGAAAAGGGGGTGGAGGTGGGTGTCAATTCCGTTTTGACTTGGACGTGCCTAGCAGCCGGGCCGGTCAGCAGCCCCGCAGCATGACACTCGCCCCGCCCCCTCACTGGCCGCCCCTGCGACCCTCCAGGGGCGAAGCCGGCGGAGCATGTGCCCCCCCTGCGTTGGCGATCGAGCTTGGAGATGGAAATCGGCGACCAGGCAGCGATCCCGCCCTCACCAGCCGCCTCTGCAACCGCCCTGTCCGCCTCTGCGGCCGGCGCATGTGCAGTTTGAAAAGATGACTTGGGTGGATTGCCTGGACACCCTCGAGCTTGGAGATCGAGACCAGCGACCAGGTAGCGATCCGGCAGGCGGGCAGAGAGCCCTGTCCCATCACCCATCACTGGCCGCCTCTGCAACCCCCCCCTCCCCTACGGCAGCCGCCTCCGCGGCCACTCGCATGTGCAGCTTTAGAAGCATGACTCGGTTGTCCCTCTGGCTGGAAGACAGCTCTCACCTCCGGTGGCGAAGCAGCCGAGTAAGTGGCACTGCCCCCCCTCCCCGCCTGTCCACACCGTGCCCCCCCTGTCTTGCTGAAAAGCCGTGGCCAGGCGGCTCCTAGACCCGCAGCCAACAGATTAGCTTGGTCAGACGTGCGATGAGTAAACGCTTCGGGCAGGAAAGGTTCTGTCCCTCCCTGAGCACGTCATGAAGATTTGTCCTCCATGCCAGGATGCCTGATTCCCGTTTTCGCTTGGCTGTTAATCGAAGCCGGAAACCTAAACCAGCCCTGTCTAGGTATTCTGCGACCGACGAGGCAGCAAATCTGGCTGGCTGGCCGACCACCCCGATTTCACCCCCGGTAAAACATGCAGAGCTCGCGCTCTGTCTGACGGAAGACTAATGGGCTCAAGGTAGCCGCGGGCCTCGGAGCAAGCTACCGTGATTAGCTGGCTGATCGGGAGGCTGGCTGAGCGCACGAGGTGGCGTAGAGTCGGCCAGTCAAGGCCCGAATAACACCCACTGGCCGACCGACTTGCTGCCGGACGCGCTTCTTTCTTCTTCTTCCTCGGCTGCAATGGGAACATCCTACCCGAACTCCACGAGTGCTCGACAGCCGCGAAGCTCCTCAACCCCTCAGTCCCCCTCCCCTTCTTCCGTCGATCCCAGCGCTGACGCTGCCGGCTGCCGGCTCTCGTGTTGCGCGCGACCCTGGGTCATGTCCGGATACTCTGTTTTAGTGGCGTGAGATGGCCGGCCGGCAGGAGCGACCGGGGCCCGCCATGCTGTCGAGCTCACGACGTGAACAGCTCCGGGATCATGGCACCAGTCAGTGAACCCCTCTCTTATCTGGTGCCATGTTCCCGCGGCAATAATAGCTCGGCACACCACGAGACAGCCACCACCGCCAGAGAGGCTTCTAACCGTGGGCAGTACTGGTTCGGCGTCGTATCCATCGGCGTCGTGTCCATCGGCGTCATATCCACCGGTGTCGTGTCCATCGGCGTCGTTTATTTCACAGCTCCCGCCCGAGACCCCGGGAGAGAATGGGCGAATCGTGGTCGAGGACCTGCATGAACCACATATTCGGGGCTCTAACTGAGTAGGCCCGGATCAGGATATGGCTGCGAGGCCGGCGAACAAGACACAGTCTTGAGCCAAAGGAGGGAACAGAGATCAGCTAGTCGAGTGCCCCGAAGCAGGCAGATGAAATCCGAGAGAAAATCAGAATCCGTCTACCCGGCCGTTCCAGCGCCTGGGCCAGGTAGATATCCGGGCCAACAAGGCTGGATGAGAAACAGTATGATCTAACACGGAATGGGGCGCAAATTACATTCGCTCGCTGGCGTCAAGGCAGCGAGCGGGTACTGCTGCTGGTGGCGGCACCGCTATCGAGGTTGGACGCAATACAGGCCAGCCATCCGGCACACAACATGGTCCCGCCGAGTGGGGCGAGATAACTGGATCTCCGGACACCCAAAGAGAAAGCGGCGACTTGGCAAGTATAGAAGTGAAGATGGCTCTCCGGTTTCTTCTAAATACGCGGGGGTATACGTAGGCCGTACGTAAGCAAGCAAGGAAAGGGGCCATGGCCCACGGTCTACCAATCGCATACCAGCGCCCGAGCCCGTTTCGTCATCAAGCCATGGCTCTGCGTCTGCATCTCCTTCCCTCACGACTTGCTGAGCGGCTCTCCCTCCTTGATCTTCTGCAGACCGTACTTCTCGAGCCGGATCGCGTGGATGGCAATGAACCCAGTCGTATCCATCGGCGTGAACCCCTCGAGGCTGTCCATGGACGCGTCCTGCTCCGAGTAGAGATTACTCGTGGCGCTGGACCGGCCCAGCACGTAGGCGCTGCCCTTGTAGGCCAGCATGCGCACCTGTCCGCTGACGCCCTTCTGGCTGAACACGACCGAGTTCTCGACGAACTCGCGCTCCGGGCTGAAGTACATGCCGTTGTAGAGGCAGTGCGACCACTCGACCGTGCAGAACTGATCCCGCAGCTTCCTGACCTTGGAGTCCATCACGAGACCCTCCAGGTCGATGTGGCCGAGCCGGGCGATCGTGAGGCCGGGCGTGTCGTAGCAGCCCCTCGACTTGAGGTTGACAAACCTCGACTCGACGCTGCGGTGCCGGTCGGGCGTAAGTAAGTAAGCAACAGGCCAGCCGGCAAGGCTGGCCGGCACACGCAGACATGCGCAGGTGCGGTCGAACTCACATGTCAATCCGGCCCACCCCGTGGTCATGTCCAATCTTGTTCAGCAGCTTCATGATGGCCACGGGCTCGGCGGCCACGGCGGCCTCGGCGCCGGCGGTGACCTCCACCTTGACCGGGATCCCGTCCACAAAGTGCATCGTGAACTCGGCCGGCACATCCGGCGCATCCCGCGGATCCACGGTCCGGGTCCACAGGTCCCGCGGCGGCGTGTGGTCCGGATCCTCGAGGATGCCGGCCTCGTACGAGCAGTGGACCAGGTTGTCGTCCATCGACCACGGAGTCTTGGGCGTGGACGAGACCGGGATGCTGTTCTCGGCCGCAAACTTGAGCAGATCCTGCCGGCCCTGGAACCGGGCGACGAACTCGGGCATACGCCAGGGGGCGATGACCTTCAGGGCGGGGTTGCAGGCCTTGTAGGCCAGCTCGAATCGGACCTGGTCGTTGCCCTTGCCGGTGCAGCCGTGGCTGACGAACTCGCACTGGTTGGCCTCGGCCGCCCGGATCTGGGCCCGGGCAATGACGGGCCGGGCCAGGGAGGTGCCCAGGAGGTAACGGTCCTCGTAGACGGCGTTGCACTGGATGGCCCGGAAGACCAGCTTGGTCACAAACTCGTGTTGCAGGTCCTGGCGGGGCAGACTGCGTAAGCATTATGACCGATTCCGAGCGGATGTACATCGAGTGGAGGTGGTGGTGGGTCTGCTGCCTGCCGCCTCTCACCTCAATCACCATCTTCTCCGCCCCC
>JAOYNC020013330.1:0-16494 GCA_025802115.2 Bertia moriformis
CGCAATCATCTATGGGCGGGACCTCAACCTTGAAGGTGATGATTCTGCTACTCAAGATCGTTTCGAGAAGATCAGATATTATCTCAAGCATGCCAAATACCCACGGGGAGCCGATCGGGCTGAAAAGAGTCGTCTTCGGAGTGCAGCAACGCATTACAAGCTTATCGGTGGCGACGATGGGGAACCTGAGAAGCTGATGCTGAAGGGTAAGGAGGTAGTATCCGATCCCCAGCAGCAGTACGACATTGCTCAAAATATACACAATGAGCACCATGCGGGAATCAACAAGACTACTGCGGCCATCGCGGTCAAGTATCATTGGGTCAGGATCAAGGAAACTGTCAGTCGAGTCATACGGGATTGCCCCGAGTGCAAGGAGACACTCAAAACAACTTCGCTGGGGCTCAGAGACGATGATCCACCCGACAATGAAGAAAGAACCACCGCTTTCCGTCAACGGGAGAAGAACGAGCCGGATCTACCTTCGCATGAAGTCTTGGACACGAAAATGTATATGGACGGGTCGACAGCCGGACCATCCAATCAACCCCCAAGCTTCCAGAATACGAATCCCTTTGCTCCTACTCATGCACACCCTATCCAAGAATCTCTGAACACAATAACGGATTACTCTACAATGCCACTTGATCCGCAAATGATTGAAACCCACTCCCACCTTTCTCGCTTCCCACACTACGACGCCATGGCAGACCCCTATTCTCACGGCTCCCACATTCTACAACACACGAATTTTGACGACGAAGTACGACATCATGCGGCCAATGAGTATCAAATGATGGTTGATGACACAGATCCCAATGGCACAGGGCTTCAGCCAGAGACGCTGGGGCTAGTACATCCCAATGCGAATGAATTGCAGGATGCACATGAGATATTAAATAAATATGCATACGGGGGACGACCTGAAGACGACCTGGACTTTACATGACCTTCTTTCTGTTCTTTTCCACTGGTTTCGGAGTTTTGATGTCTAGCGGTTCCGGGGGCCCATACTGTAAAGCACAAAGGGCATTAATTATTATTATTATTATTATTATTATTATTATTATTATTATTATTATCATTATTATACCTAATTATATAGACTATTGACTAGGATTATCGCCTACTCTACTTAATAAATCATTTCCTCTCTAGAACTCAGTAATGTAGCAGTATCTAAACTGTCGAGGGGCACTTTGGTAGGGTTGCGGGGCCGCATGATTGGTCACCGCCTGTGCGTTTGGCGACGAGGAGCAGCTCTGGGAAATTTTGGTTCGAGATCATCAACCCCAGAGAACTGCCCGACATCCTTTTCTTCAGGCCACGTTTCGTCGAGCGATCTTGTTCTCAGTTGGGGATATTTTCTTGTCTTTGAACTTTACGCCTAATAAATAACTATTCACCATGGCCTTTGCCGGCCAAACACCCACGATCGTCGTGTTGAAGGAGGGTCCGTACCGCCCGCAATCTATCTGCAATCTGGACGTTTCGCTGACTTGGGATCATTGTTGCTTAATGTATAGGGACCGACACATCTCAGGGAAAGGGTCAGATTGTCTCGAACATTAACGCCTGCGTTGCGGTGCAATCCACGATCAAGAGCACGCTCGGTCCGTACGGAGGTGATCTGTTGCTTGTTGACAACAACGGCAGGCAGACGATTACAAACGATGGAGCCACTGTTATGAAAGTGCGTGGATTTAACAAGAATACTTGGCTTGAATGGAATGAAGGAGGAATATGAATGCTGATTACGTGTCTTGTTGGTTACAGCTCCTCGATATCGTCCACCCCGCCGCCCGCATCCTTACCGATATCGCACGATCCCAAGACGCCGAAGTGGGAGATGGAACAACTTCGGTTGTCGTTCTTGCTGGTGAGATCCTTAAGGAGGTTCGGGAGTTGGTCGAGCAGGGTGTCAGCCCACAGACTATCATTAAGGGTCTGCGGAGGGGGAGCGCCATGGCCGTCAACAAGGTGAAGGAGATTGCAGTGGACATGGTCGATGCCGCTGGTGGCGAAGAGAAGAAGGTCCAGACTCTCCGGAGGTTGGCTGCGACGGCTATGAACAGCAAGCTGATCAAGCGGAATACGGAATTTTTCACCAAGAGTGAGTTGGCTCTTCTTTCGGGTTGGTTGATACAGAGGAAACAGGCTGACTGGAAACCAGTGGTTGTCGATTCGGTCCTCACGCTAGACCAGGACGACCTCAACGAGAAATTGATTGGTGTCAAGAAGGTTACCGGTGGTGGTCTCCAGGAATCGCTTTTCGTCAACGGTGTTGCCTTCAAGAAGACCTTCTCGTACGCTGGTTTTGAGCAGCAGCCCAAGTCGTTTAGAGATCCCAAGATCGTTTGCTTGAACGTCGAGCTCGAATTGAAGAGCGAAAAGGATAACGCCGAGGTCCGGGTCGAGCAGGTGTCTGAATACCAAGCTATTGTCGATGCCGAGTGGCAGATTATCTACAACAAGCTCGAGGCTATTCACAAGACGGGTGCCAAGGTTGTTCTCAGCAAGCTGCCTATTGGTGATCTTGCTACACAGTACGTGGTTTTTCTCTTTTCTTTCTCCTACTGAGAGGGGCATTTTATTGACATTCTCAGGTATTTCGCTGATCGTGACATTTTCTGCGCTGGTCGCGTTTCTTCCGACGACATGGACCGTGTCTGCCAGGCAACTGGTGCCGCAACGCAGTCGACATGCACCGACATCCAAGACCGTCACTTGGGTTCCTGCGGCTCATTCGAGGAGAGCCAGATTGGTAGTGAACGTTTCAATTTCTTCTCGGAATGCCCGGGCGCTAAGACATGCACCCTGGTTCTGCGTGGTGGTGCGGAACAGTTCATTGCTGAAGTTGAGCGGAGTTTGCACGATGCCATCATGATTGTCAAGCGCGCTTTGCGCAACACAACCATCGTCGCCGGTGGTGGTGCCACCGAGATGGAGCTCTCGGGTTACATGCACGGATTCGCAGACCGCAACGTTCCCCACAAGCAGCAGGCCGTCGTCAAGGCCTTCGCCAAGGCCCTGGAAGTCATTCCCCGTCAACTATGTGACAACGCCGGCTTCGACGCTACCGATATCCTGAACCGCCTGCGCGTGGAGCACCGCAAGGGCAATGTCTGGGCGGGTGTTGACTTTGACCACGAGGGTGTCCGGGACAACATGGACGCGTTCGTGTGGGAGCCTAGTCTGGTCAAGGTGAACGCCATTCAAGCGGCAGTGGAAGCTGCTTGCTTGATTCTGAGCGTGGATGAGACAATAAGTAAGTTAACTCTCGAGAATCAGCCATCTAAGTCATTTTTAACAAAGCATTGCAGAGAACGAAGAGTCCGCCGCGCCACAGGCACCGGGTCGCGGTCTTCCCCCGGGTGCTGCTCAGCGCGCTCTGGGTGGACGGGGTCGAGGAATGCCTCGGAGACGGTAAAGGGACTATGTAATAGAATAACAGGGGGGGGGGGTATGTAGATGTACGGAGATGATGGGGTGGAACTAGAGAACAGCCAAAATGTCTTTCTTGGAGACGATGATAGGATGATTGAAAAGGAAATTGTCTTTTCTGTTAGAATGGCATATATTGTGCTATAGGTATAATCTTGATTGTTCATCATGTCCATAGTTTCATCATACTTGCTCTACTGGTGCCTTACCAATCTCAGCCAGCCACTCAGCCTCGGATGTATGCATCTAATATGGGGCTCAGCATCATGCTCATGACGTTGGTTATCCTATTTTTATAGATTTCTGGTGACAGTAGAATTATGTAAAGAAAGAGATTCAAAGAGTGGACAACTCCTGCATGTATGCAGCAATGTACAGAGTATTTTGAGGTACATGCATTGGGCATTCATAGCAATCATAGAGCTTATTCATACCCCTCACAGTTGTACTAGTACTATTTTGCCATCAAACAAACATCAAGAGAGGATAGATATCTTAATAAGCACTGCCTACCATTGCCACTCACTTTCACGGAACCGGATCTATAAGTAGAACCACTGCCACGAGTCATTCGCCCACAGTTCGCTCGAAGTTTGGAATAAATTTATAGGGCTGAATTGTCTTTTCTCTTTATTCAGATACACTGCACTGTACGCTGTTCAATTGTATAGTAGAGCCGTATTTGCCGCCCGGCCGCTAATTTTCCCCGTCTCCACCCAATCTCGATCTGTCTTTCACACTCTCTCGACTTTCTCACCTCCCATTTTGTCCCATAACTCTGTTATACGGCTTATTCGTTGATTTGTGATACTCTGCGATACCCGTGATACCTGCTATCCTATATCTTCCTCGTCTTCATCCCCGACCTCATCGCTCTCGCCAGAAATGTCTTACTATCCCCCGTATTCGGGCCCTCCGGGTTATCCCCCGCAACAGAATTATGCTCCTCCCAATTATGGCTCCCAGCAACAATATCCGTGAGTATTATCCGTTGAGCACGATTTACTTGAACCCCGCGATGATTTCCTTGTCCTGAACAGCATGCTAACTCCCCCAGACCAATGCAGCAATCCTCATACGGCGGTTATCCCGGACAAGCCTACCACCAGCAACAGCAGTCCAACCCCTATGGATATGGTCACTCTCCCCAGCCATCCTACGGATCATCGGCCCCCAGTAACGGTTATGGAGTACGTTTCGCGTGAATTGGCACAGACAGGAAAGAATACGTGGCTAACATGTGGATCCTAGCATGCACCATCGGGATACGGTCAACCTCCGGCCGCGCCGTCTGGAGGTCCGATGTATGGGCGACAACAGTGTATGTTCCTCCATTCGCCACCTTGTACCCTGGGAAAGCAACGCTAATCTGGTTTTCGTCTATTAGATGGTGGTGGTGGTGGTGGTGGTGGTGGCCCGGCTCGCCCGCCAGCTGAGCCGGTCGCGTTTGGCCACGGCGCTCCGCAGGGTTATAACTTCCAGTACTCGCGCTGTACGGGAAAGAGAAAGGCACTGTTGATTGGAATCAACTACTTCGGACAGAAGGGTCAGCTGCGTGGCTGTATCAACGATGTTAAGAATGTGTCCACCTATCTGAACCAGAGCTTTGGCTATGCTAGGGAGGACATGGTCATCCTTACCGATGACCAGCAGAATCCTATGAGCCAGCCGACTAAGGTGAATATCCTGCGTGCTATGCACTGGCTCGTTAAGGATGCGCAGCCTAATGACTCGCTCTTTTTCCACTACTCCGGTATGTCCTTCGTCTATCCGTTCCTTCGACGTTTTGGCCCTTTTGGAAGGTTACTGATGAGTCGCGGTAGGTCACGGAGGTCAGACACCAGACGAAGATGGCGATGAAGATGATGGATACGACGAAGTAATCTACCCCGTCGATTTCCGGGTGGCAGGACACATTGTGGACGATGAGATGCACCGGATCATGGTCAACTCCCTTCAGCCGGGTGTGCGACTGACGGCCATTTTCGACTCGTGTCACTCTGGTTCCGCCCTCGACTTGCCTTACGTCTACTCGACCTCGGGTGTTCTCAAGGAGCCCAACCTGGCCAAGGAAGCTGGCCAAGGTTTGCTGGGTGTTGTTTCCGCGTACGCACGCGGCGACATGGGCGGTATGATGTCAACTGCCGTCGGTTTCCTCAAGAAGGCGACCAAGGGCGACGACGCATACGAGCGAACCAAACAGACCAAAACCAGCCCAGCGGATGTCATCATGTGGTCCGGCAGCAAGGATAGCCAGACTAGTGCGGACGCCTCCATCTCTGGCGAATCGACCGGTGCCATGTCCTGGGCTTTCATCACGGCACTGCGCAAGAACCCTCAGCAGAGTTATGTGCAGTTGTTGAACAGCATTCGGGACGAACTGGCGACCAAGTATTCGCAGAAACCGCAGCTGAGCAGCAGTCATCCTTTGGGTACGTAATTTGCCAACATATATTATATCTGGTCAAGCTGTGAAGCTAACTCTTTGCAGACACCAACCTCCTTTATGTTATGTAGATAATAGTAATATTCTGATATGTTTTTTATGGCTGGGATATGGAACATGAAAATTATACGAAATATTTGCCTTTCTTATGTTGTATGCACTGCATGGGCTTGTTCTCTGATTGAAAATGGCGCAGTACTATCCGAGAATGGGAACTATTGATATATTTTGGTTGTCATTAGTGTAGATTGTGGTACTCCCACATACATGAGCATAACATAACATTGCATTCGTTGCTGTTTCATCTATCCATATCCCAATTCCCATAATAAAAAACTTTTATAGATCCCAACGCCAAAATACAAGAAAAAAAATTAGATCACCATCGCTTCGGCGCATCAACCACCGTCCTCGAAAACGATGCACTAATCGCCTCCTTCCCCTTCCTCCTCGATGAAGCAATAATGCCCGTCCGATCTGTAACAGGCGTCGCATTAATGATATTATCAAACGCCTCGTCCTCATCATCCTCACTCCCTGCCGAGCCAGACTCGGCATCTGAGTCCTCGTGCAGGACGGGTTGATCATCTGGACGGGTAACCTTCTCAGGTTGTTTTGTAGAGGCATCATCGTCGTCGACGGAGGGGTTTTGGAAGGACTTCGACTTGAGGATTTTCTGGCGGATTTCGGCCATTTGGGCTTCGTCTTCGGAGTCATCGGAGATGGCGAAGGGGTCTTTATCCTCTTCTTCCTCTTCGTCGTCTGACCCGTTCTCGTCATTCTTCTTCTTATTGCCCTCCTCATCCTCTTCCTCGTCATCATCATCATCCGAATCCGAATCAACAACCTGCCGATTCGTATTCCCAACAGTCCACATATCATCCGCACCCACATCCCGATTCGCCGCATACTCCGCCTCAATCTTCGCCAGCCATTCCTCCTCCGTCTTCTTGACCTCCTCCTCCGTTGCGCAAGCAGCGTATCTCTTCAACAGTTTCGAATTGATCTCGAGAAATGCGTCGCCGTAACGGAACGGTTTGAGGACGTCCTTGGCCCAATCTTCGTGGCCGCAGATGCAGAAGCAGGCGGCGAGGGCTTCGACGCAGTTCAGACGCCAGGGTTTGCCGTAGTTGACTGTGTTTGCGGCAATGAGGTAGGGGAGGAGTCTTTCACATTTGCCGCCGATGCGCGACCAGGGGACTTCTTGGACTCGGACCCAGGAGCATTCTACTACTGCTGCGCCGTGGGTTTCGAGGAGTTCGCGGTCTGCGGGGGAGATTATCTTTTTCGCATTCGGTCTACAACATTCCATCGTCAGTACTGCGCAGTAGAAAAGAGACCGTAAGAAAAGAACGAAAAAAAAAAAAAAAAACCTACGAGACAATCACACCCGGGTGTTTCTGCCCAATTGAAAGCTCGCGCATCAACCCAAACTGCATCAACCTCTTCCCCGAGCATCGTTTCGGATCGCAATGGCCCAAGTCCCAGCAAGCAGCCTTAAACGGGGGTCTGGAGGAAGTCGAGGATTCGTTATCGTCGCGGGGTACAGGGCGAGCACGCGGGCGGGGGTTGGGTTTCTTGCCCCCTCGGGAGAAATTGTCTTTTTTGTGGCGGACCATGTCGTCAATTTCTTGTTGTAGCTGTTGTGTATATGTAGTGTGTTCGTAGTGAGGTATAGAAAGTTGTATGACAATGAACGGAAAAGGTTGACTGTTGATCGATCGGACTAAACTAAGCGCCACACGTGGAGTAGCGACCGCCGCCTAAACCTCCAACTTGTCTATCTCCATACTCTATACCAACAGCAAGAGCTCCTTATTCCACCCACACTTGTGACTGTACAGCGTCAGTGTGGGAATCGCATTGATTTTTTTTACTTGATCTATTTCTTTGACTCTCTCCCGCCGTCACCCTGGAGGCAGCATCCGCACGCATGGCAGCGAGGGACCGGTTCGGTGCCTTTGCTGACCTGGGGCTCACGCCGGTCCAGCGCGCAGTCCGTACGTTTACAATCTAACCATTGGAATGACAATGCTAACAGTTATAGGTCATGCCTGCGATATCTCCCAGTACGAGCCCAACCTCGCCCTGAATCTCGAAGTTGCGGACCTGATCAACTCCAAGAAAGGCAATGCGTGAGTGCTTGGATAGGATACGTGTTTACTACATAGTCTAACGGAGGTCATGGATAGCCCCCGAGAAGCGACCTTCGAAATCGTCTACCTGATCAACTCCCGGAACCAGAATGTATCGTTACTTGCGCTGGCGGTAGGTTAATCGAACCCACCATACAACTACGCAGGGAGCGTAACTAAGAGATTCTCGGAAATATAGCTGCTCGATATTTGTGTCAAGAACTGCGGATACCCCTTTCACCTCCAGATCAGCACCAAGGAGTTTCTGAATGAGCTGGTACGACGGTTTCCCGAGAGGCCACCTATGCGGCCGTCTCGGGTGCAGCATCGCATTCTCGAGTCTATTGAAGAGTGGCGGCAGACGATTTGTCAGACGTCGCGGTATAAGGAGGATCTGGGCCATATAAGGGACATGCACCGGCTACTGCTTTACAAGGGTTATATGTTTCCGGAGATTCGTGCTGATGATGCGGCTGTTTTGAATCCTAGCGATGTACGTCCAATCTGTATGCGATTATGTGCGCGGATTACTGACAGATGGTAGAACCTTCGATCGGCCGAGGAAATGGAAGAGGAAGAAAGGGAGGCGCAATCGGCAAAATTGCAAGAGTTGATCCGACGCGGTACACCGGCGGACTTGCAGGAGGCCAATCGGTTGATGAAGGTCATGGCTGGATATGACAATCGACACAAGACGGATTACAGGGCCAAGGCGGCCGAAGAGGTCGCCAGGGTCCAGCAAAAGGCCAAGATTTTGGAGGAAATGTTGGAAAGTCACAAGCCTGGGGATCCCATTGCGGAGGGTGATGTATTCGAGGTAGGACCGGAGCCCTGTACTTGTTATGTGGGAGAGATACTGACCTGTATAGGAACTTGCGAACGCGCTCATTAGTGCCCATCCGAAAATCCAGAAAATGTGTGAAGAGGAATCGGATGATGCCGAGGCTGTTCGCAAGTTGCTGGAGATCAATGACAGCATCCACCGCACTATCGAACGGTATCGATTAGTCAAGAAGGGCGACATTGACGGAGCGGCACGTATTCCGAAGGGTACTCTGGGTACGACGACGGGTGTGTCCAAGAATGCGAATAATGAATTGTCTTTGATCGATTTCGACCCGGAGCCTAGCCCCAGTGCTGGTGGATCGCAGCAAGCCACGCCTGCACAGGGAGGCAGTTCATTGGAAAACGATCTGCTTGGATTGTCGTTGGACGACCAGGTGCCTTCTGGGGGGATCTCCTTGGGACCCAGTAAGTTGTTTTTCATAAATGATGTTGTAGGCGATTCTAACATGTTTTAGCTGTTCCACCGACCAACTCGCTCAATCAGTCAACATCTCCGGCACCACCAGTGCAGCAAGCCCCGTTATCTTCTAAGCCCAACTATGATATCCTGTCATCGTTGAGCTCTCCGCAACCAACCACCCAGGCTCCACCATCCATTCCCGGATTCTCTCGGCCAACACAGCCGCCACCCCAACAATTGCAAGCCACAGCTGCAGACCCATTCGCATCGCTGATATCCGGCAGCTCTCGAGGCTCAAGTCCATTCTCCCCGGCAGTAAGCCAAACGCCACCGGCAATGACTCGGAGCGGGACTCCCGCTCGACCGGCACTACAACCAACGGAAGAGGACGAGTGGAACTTTACCTCATCGCTACCAGAGAGCAGCAGCACCCTCCCCAGCACAAACAAAGTGGCCGTGCTGGACTCGTCATTGCGAATTGAGTTTGTGGCACGGCGACATCCGTCTCAGCCACGATTGATTCATATAGTGGGATCATTTTCGAACCGCACGAGTCAACCGATACAGGAGCTGCACTTCCAGGTGGCCGTGGAGAAGGTTAGTGATTTTATTGGATGAAGCTTATCGGCATGAACTTAAACTGACGAACGCGTGTTACAGGCATATCGTTTACAACTCCGACCGCAGACTGGCCGGGAGATCTCCGCGCTGCAGCAGAACGGCGTCCAGCAGGAGATGTTAGTGGATGGAGTTGAGTCTGGGCAGGGTAGCTCGGTGAAGATGCGGTTCCGAGTATCGTATGTGGCAGGTGGACAGAAGAAGGAGGAGCAGGGGATGGTTCCGCCATTAGGAATCTCTTAATCAGGGGAAGAAGATTCAAGAGGGCGCGAACAGTCCGACGTGGAGTCAGAATCCAACCCGGGATTCTTCTCCGCTGGACGGCCATTTGTCCGATTAAGCATTGCCAATGATACTATTTACCGATCAAGCGCCGCAGAAGGGCACGGCTGAGCTAAGAGGGATGATGGATGGAGGGAGAGGGGACATCGGACATGTCCGTGTGGAGACGATGTGGCTAGTGGTTGGCTGTTGATTTGCTTCATTTGTGTCATTTGACAGGATACTAAGATAATCCTAAGTAAGGGCCCGTCCCGTGGCATTTTACAGACAAGAGTATATACGAGCAGTGACAGACTTCATCCCACCCCCAGGGACCCATCAAAATAGTCTTCTCACAATATCATTCCCTGGGACAGAACGCTGGGACGCTCGTAGAGAGACCATACGTATTGAATGGAGGAATGGAGCGGAGGCCGGTGGCGAAAAGAGGGGAGGACAAGTAAAGTTTGGTACGAATGGCGAGATCTGTCAATTTGGCAGTGACAGGCCAGACCCTGCTAGAGCCATCCAGATCTCGGATCTCGCTTAGATACGAGGGGTAGGGAAGAGGGGGCGTGCCGTAGAGAGGCTACAAGTGTGGTAGGGGAATGCGAGAGGTTTACCCAGGGTAGGGTTAGGTGCGGACAGACATATGGGAGGTTCTGCAACATAACAGAGAAATATTGCAGAAACGAAACGAAACGAGACCCTGAAGAACCCGATCGACTGGGTATTTCTCGCACCTTTGTTCCAAAAGAAATCCCGTAGGTGTGGTAAGTACTAGTAAGTAGCATCCCGGAGAGGTGACTTTCCTAATCCGGCGACTCTGCAACGTGACTTCCTAGATAACTTGCCCTTCCATCCGCCTTCCACTTCTTCACCCCCAGACCAGCTTATTATTTTTATTTTTTTTCCCTTTCCATGTAACCTCCATATATTCCCCATATTCTTCAGGACACAGTTATTCGCACGGTACAACGCCCAGTCTAGATCAGTTCTCTTCTCATTTTAGCCTCTCTCCGCCGTGGCAATCCGTACACACTATTTCCATGGTTCCGGCCCTCACGTTGACCTAACCTAGCCCTCTTTCCGTGGGTCTACAGCCCAGGAATACTGTAGTACTTGGCGCACCTTTTTTTTTTTTTTTCCTCCTCGGCTTGACAGCTAGCTGCCTTGTCGCCAGGCGGTGGTACAGGGTTTATAAAGTTGCAGGGTTGCCTTTCTGCCTCTGTCTGCCCCTCTATTTTGGATACGCACAATCAACATATTCTTCTTCTTCTCTATATATTTCTCCTTCTACATCGCCTCTTTATTGCACTATCATCATATGCATTTTCTTCAATAGCAGCATAAGAGATTCTATCATGCCTTCGCCTGACTTGGATTTGGATGTGTCTCCTATTCCCCGCTCGCGGGAGGAGAACCAGGAACGGTACGTCGTTGCACAAGTCAGGATGTGATACTTCCGGGCCGTTGTGCTAATCCTTGCAGTGCTTTTATCGCGGCATCCCGACGCAAAGACCGCAGCCTCGATGCTAGGTTGGAATCGGCCAATCGTGCCTCCATGCTACACAAGAAGCGTACCGGGAAGAGCCTGCACATCACCAAGGATATCGTCGAGAAAGAGGCCATGTACGAAGAGGTCGACGAGCGGTACCAAGAGAAACGCATTCGCATGCTGCAGGCTCAGAACATGCAGATCGAGGAACAACTCAATCGCCAGCTTTTGACTGCATTGGCTGTTCGCAACCATCGGGGCTCGATGTCGTCGGCCTCGTCAGCTACGACCAATTCTCTGACTTCTGCTTCTCCTAAGCCACTTGCTTCGCATCAGAATCTTAGACGAGCCACGAGCATGGCGCCGCGGGCCTCGATTGATGGGGTGCGCAAGATGAGTTTGGACTTGTCGAGTGTGCGCTCGTCTTTTTCGGAAGGGATGCAGACGGGGGCATTGAACAGTCCTATGATTACGGAGAACAGCCATACGATGTCGCCGGGCTACGATACTACTGCGTCTCCACAACACACTCAGCCTGAGTGGTATAACCAGGCGCCCGCGTATGTTCAGCAGACACAGTGGCCTCAGCAATGGACGGGATTCCAGCCCCAGCAAGAGCAGCCGCACGTCATGCAGGATTATGTCTCTCAGATGCCGATGAAGGTTGCTGCGACACGGCCGTTCAGAGATCGATTTGCATCTGCTCCAGAGATTCCATTGCACGGCATGCCTACGAATTCTTTCTCATTGATGTCCGCTCCGGCGCCAGTTCAGCAAGAGCAGCCACTGCAGCAATCACAACATAGTCGCGTGCAATCCGAACCGAACATGTCGATGGCGATGATGATGCACAACCTCCAGCAGCAGCAGACGCAATCAAAGCAGCCGATTTCCAAACCTGCATCGCCCAAAACACAACCCACACCAGACGCCTACTCGTCGCCCAGCACACCACCGCAGTCACCCAAGACGACCAGTGTCAGCGTGGGAGCGGTGGGAGTACCACAGCGAAATGTGGAGATGCTGGGCAAGAACGACGAGGGAATTCTATTTGCGCAAGAACTGGATCCAGACTTTGATGAGTTCAGTCAGTTTGCATTGGGACTGGGGACTACCACGGAACTAGCGGAGCGGGAGCCATTCGGGTTTGAAGACTTTGTAACCCTGGATGATTTCACAGCCGCTGCATGATTTTGATTCTTTTTCTTACGTTCGTTACGATGGTTTATGGTTATGTTTATTGGCTATGATATGGCTGTATTATAGGACTATTGGATGGGATGGGAATAATACCCCTGGCGTTTTGTGTTATTATTATTATTATTTCCTTTAACTTTTGCCGTGTATGTACTTAACGAGCAACGAGAAAATAAAATTTAATTTAATGTTGCACTCGCGTCTGAAGAGAAAAACCCCGCAATCTAACCTTGATAATATGCATCGGCCATGGTTCGATATCATGGTTTGTACAGCTCTATGATCGCTGATTGGTCAGTCTTCCCTCAGTTATAGGCCCACTTATAAATCATTACGACAGTAGGATTGGTTATATATAGCCCACATGCCTTTTGTAGTTAAAACCTTAGTTTGTGTTGAACCAATTATTCTACAAATCGCGCAAATCACCTGCAGCCTGCTCCACATAATCAATGAACATACGCTAGGTTGCGGACTGCTCTTAGGTAAGTTAGTAGGGTGTATCTTTTAATTCAGTGAGGAGTATAACTTACTTACTGAGGCGATGCAACTTAGCCAAGAGGGGAAAGTTAGTTCAGTTGGCACCTGTCACTAATCATGTTACTTGACTTTGTTTTTTACTGGATGTCGTTGGTTTAGTTGGCTGGAATAGGTGTGTGCGTATCTAGTACAGTTGCATTCGGAAGGTCTGTTATCAGACGGTGTTAATATCTTCTAGACCTATTCTATTTATTTATCTAGCTATCTATCAAAGCACGCATGCCCCACTACAGACACCACGCATATGGGGTACATAAAGTGGAACTACTTCGTACACAATTCCAAATACCAAACCCACCACTATCTTACATAACCATCTACAAGCCGACCCTACAGGCCAACTGACTTTGACTCGGCCCTCCCCGGCGATAACAGCGCCTACAGCAATCCCTACTCTATACGTACCCTGTCACAGCCCCCATCGATCTGTGCGTGTGTAAATCACCCGAACCGCTGGTCTGTGACGTTCCCACCGTCCGAGCGTGTGTGCTTAACCATGGGTGGCAGAGCTGGAACCGCTGGGTGCGGCGGGCCAGACTGATCACTCAGCATAAGTAAGAGGCGAGGTTGGCAACTTGGGGGACCTGGCTGGTTGGGTTGTTGGTGCCAGTGTCGGTGTCTCCGGGTTGAGAATCGACTAGTAGTTGCGGTAGCTGCTGTAGCTTGAAATCAGGTCCACCAGTCAGGTCAGGCACAAAGTATCGTATAATGTCCATTCTTAGCTATGCTATGTATGTATGTACTATGCGGGACTATTGTTATCTCCACCGAGATCCGCCGAGTTCTGCATCACTGGCAAGATCGATCGCGTGAAAGTCTCCTATCTATACGTATATGCAGACGCGTACGCAACTTTATCATATCATCCGTGAAGAACTAAAGGGAAAAAGTAAAATGCAAATCAAAAACCTCGGCTGAATAGCTCCCGCCCCAACTCTCCGCTCCGCCGGACACTCATGCTTGAACTACTGCTCCGTCGGCGATGCGCGCGGCTCTCCATAGGATCGGCCGGGCTTAACCCGCTGGCTCGTGCTTGTAGATTGAGAATATCCGTCAAGCTTACCACGCCCAGCAATCGCCCCGACAAGCGTGCTCCCGGTAGTGCTGATGCGGAGATTGACGTTGCCAGTGTGGCAGATCCCGGCTGTGGTGATGTGTGGGGAATTGGCAAATGTGGGTTGGTGCTAGGGTTTGTCGATTGATTCGGCTTTGGCGATGTGGGCGGAGACACTGCTGGGTTTGGTGCTGTGTTGGGCACAAGATGGGTTGCGGAATGTGACGGTGTCGAAGGTCCGGATGACGCTGGGGAGAGCGGGTCCGTCACCCACAATCTGTACAATATTAGATTTTGCATAGTTAGATACGGATCATGGATGCTTACCGATGTGATTTGGTAGCCACCACCTTCGCCACCGTATGTGCAAGGGTTGAGTTAGGATCAACATGGAAGACTGGAAAAGAATCCTGGCCATCAATCAACCCTCTTGTAGACAAAACCACTGAGACGAAATGTGTGCACGTATTGTGCAATAGAGGCAGTGACGAGGATCGGGTCAAAAGCTACACTCGTTAGACTAGTCAAAATATAAAAACATATGCACATACCTTGACGTCTGTCGCGGAGATATTGCCCACTACGTTGAAATGGTTGTCAACCACTGCGACGGATGAGATGCCCTCCTCGTACATGAGCCGCAGGGCTTCACTAAGCGGCCGATCTGCACTGTGTACAATTAGCACAGCCGTGCAGCATGTGAGAAAAGAAAACAGGACTCACTTGATTGAAAGCACGGCTCGCGACCCTATTCCCAAATCTCCCAGGGAACTCGGATACAGTTGGTCGACTGATGGAAATGTGCGACCATTCTCCCACAGAAACTTGACCAACCGGAACTGGCTAAAGATTCCCACCACCTCGTTATTATTGTTCTCGTCCACCACTACAACACGATGCACGCCACCCCCAAACGTCTCCACGGCACTCATCACGTTGGCCGTCGCGGGCAGTGTCGTCATCGGCTCCTTCTTGCCCAGATCCTTCACATCTCGCAGTGGTATTTTGATTCCCTCCTTAGCTTTCCGTGCTAATTCCCCATATAGTCCAAGTAGTTCTTCGTCGGGTTGCGTCAGTCCCGCTGCTAGCAGGAGGTATGCATTTAGGTCAGAAAAGTCGAATGTGCCCACGGCGGATTTGTGTTCAGGCGTCTCGCGAATCAGCAGTACCGCAATGTTGGAGTCAATCAACGCCTATCCAGATGCTGTCAGTATCGCCCAGAGCACAAATCAAGGAATGCTTACATCGGTTGCTTCCTCAATCCCTGTATCTACCTCCACAAACTTCAGATCCTCCGGACTAACCAACTCCCCAATCGAAATATGTCTCCAGTCACGACCAGCAAAACTGGTATCTGGGTTGTTTGGAACAGGCGGGTTATCAATAAGACTCAAGACTCCGGCGTTGGTGATCGATGGCTGACGGCGTGACCTCGGGGATCCAGGCGCGCGGAGGGTCTCGCTGAAGCTCTGTCGATGCGGATGATTCGTGGAGATATGTGAGCGTCGAGCGGAGTGGTTTCTTATGCCAGAAGTCCGCGAGTCGATACTGGATGGTGGAGATACGCCAGCGGAGCCATTGGAGCTACCTGCAGCGGCAGCGTCGAGCGATTGGCGTGGACTTGCCATGGCAGTCTGTAATGGATATGATTCAAACTCGACCAGAGAATAAGTTGAATACACTCAGTCATTCACAATGCGCCAAACGGACAGTAGTGTAGTGATTGAGCCGAAAAGGAATCATGGAGGCGGCAGGCAACGTTGCGGGGGAGCTGCGGCGGTGGCTGATTGGTGGCTGTCCGCTGGCCAATAAACACGCGGGCAACACACCTCATCACGACGCAGCTGAGTGTTGTATAATATATAAGAGTATTGTTTCAAGCGCAGGCGTGATTTCTAACTCTGATAAGGTGGTCTGAACCAGTGGTCGAGACGCAGAGGATTTGAGGGCTGTTGTATGCTTGGTCCGCCGACTTATGTCACCTTACGTCATACAGTCAATAATCGTCATTGCTCACAGAAACTCCTGCAAGACACTGTCGAGGTTCTTCCCCTT
>JAOYNC020013432.1:0-16435 GCA_025802115.2 Bertia moriformis
GCCACCGCCGCCGCCATCCCTGCCCCCCCGCGCCGCCGCTGCTGCCCGCGCGTCGTGGCCCTGGCCGCGCTGCTCCACGACGTGGGTGACCACAAGTACCTCCCCCCCGGCGACGACGCGTCCCGGATGGCGCGCGACGCGCTCCTGGCGGCCGGGTGCGCGGACCGCGCCCTGGCCGAGCGCGTGCAGACCGTGTGTGCGGCCGTGGGCTACTCGGGCGAGGTTCGCGATCCGGCCCGGGTCCGCGCCCTCATCGACGGCGACTTCCCCGAGCTGGCCGTTGTGCAGGACGCGGACCGACTGGACGCGATAGGCGCGGTCGGGATCGGGCGCACGTTCGCGTACGAGGGCGCCCGCGACGCGCGCGGCCGCCTCGCCACCGTGCTCGACCACTTCGCCGACAAGCTCGTCCGACTGGAGGGCATGATGAAGACGGGGCCGGGCCGGGAGATGGCCCGGGCCAGGACCGAGCGGCTGATCCAGTTTCGGGGCTGGTGGGAGGACGAGGTGGCGGAGGCGCAGTCGAGGATTGATGGCTAGCTAGCCAATGCACGGGGCATGGTTGGTCAACGGGGGGCCCGGGGGGGAGCCGGATCTTGGGTGCTGGCGAGGTCGGCGATGGGTGGGGGCAGATCTTATCTTGGATGCTGGCGAGATCAGCGGGGACGGAGAGCCAGATCTCGGATGCTGCCGAAGTGAACGGGGACGGGGCGAACAAGAACTCGGATGCTGACGAAGTCAACGGTGGGGGCGGAGGTCGGATCTTGTCTTGGATGCTTCCGGGGTCAAAGGGGACAAGGGGTGGGGTGTAGAAACTGGATTTGGCGAGATAGAAGGAGGCGCTCTACCGAGGAGATTCTGGGACATGTCTACTCGATATGACCCGACGAGGCTGCCTGGGTGAATAGCCGGGACATCGTGTCCGCAGCCTGTACTCCGAACCCGGACCCCTTTCGCGTGCTGCCGGCTGCCGCCATCCCGACACCGTGCTGAGAAGAAGTGATCGACGGATAGTTTGGCGATTCCGTCTAGGTTTATCTACCATTGACTTGTCTCCTCCGCCTTGCGCTTCCGCTCATCTAACAACACGCTCTGTCGGACCGGCAGGTTGGCCACATATAATCCAGCAATGCCTTTCGCACTGGACACTAAATCCGCCGTCCCCAGTATGCCTCTCTGCTCAGAATGGCCCACGCATCGCCTCTCCGTGGGGTCAACTACTCCAGAGAGAGAGGGCAGGGAATTCTCAAGGCCAGGCTGTGAAACCGCAAGTCGGCACGCCAGACCGACACCTCATCTGTAGATACTACCGTCTCCAGTCTTGTATATATATATACGCAATAGATCGGAGACCCTGTTTCGACCGCCTGTCCAGCCCGGCATGCCTCCCGCAATCATCAAAAGCCGCAGCTTCGACCCCCCCCCCACACACCGACAAGAGCTGACAATATCAGGACCGGCGCTGGATCTTTGCACATCACCATGAGCCTCACTCTTGATGAGATCCATAAACAGGCGAAAAGACGAAATATAAGAAATTAAAAAGATATACCCGAACTCCATTCGACAGGATGCACACGCACGCGCACGTACACGCACATGTCTGGAGTTATGGGTCCTCTAGCATCGGTCTCGCACAAACAGATATCTGTCCTGTCTGCGAGGTGGTCGTGCTGCGGTAGGCAGTAGACCCATGGTGCCTCACTATTCCTCCTCTTCCTTTTCCTCCTTGCTCCTCCTCCTTCCTCCCCCTCCTCCTCTCCTCCCCCTCTTCCTTTTCCTCCTTGCTCCTCCTCCTTCCTCCCCCTCCTCCTCTCCTCCCCCTCCTCCCCCTCCTCCTCTTCCCTCCATGTGACAAACTGAATCCCACAAAGCTATCGTGGTTCTGTCGGCCCAGCCCTTCTCCCGACTCGTTCGCTCTTGTTCTCAGCCCGGCCGCATGGATCCCGTCACATGTTTTCCAGCACCTGTACCGTCGCCGCCGCCTTCTGGCTGATCTCGTCCAGGTTCAAGCTCCGAAGCTGGTCCACGATGGCACGTGCAACGACCGCGACCTCCTCGGCCGACGCGATGCGGTGACTCCACCTTTCTTGACATTCCGTCAGACGCTTGTGGACACTGGGTTGAAACTGTGAAATCCTCGCATTGTCGGAGTCTTGACTGGGCATGTCCGTGACAAGCTGGTTGATATTTTTCACGACTTGGCGCGCGAGGGAAACCCCCTTCGCTTGGGACCCGAGCCACGCGGAGATGGTGGCGGTGACTTCTTCCAGGTTCGCCGCCAGGTTGTGCGATTGCGCGACGGCGAGGTGCGCTGCCTTCATAGAAGACTCGTACGCCGCCTTCCTGCGCTTCGTGTCCTCCACAAACTCAGATACGGTCAAGCCTTCTCTCAGCGGCGGCGGGCACGGCACCGGCAGCTCGTCCGGCTCCATGTTTTCAACCGGCAAAACGTCACTCTGTCGCAGTGGGCGACGGTGGCTCCACGCCGCCAGGACCCGGCGCCACAGCCATCCCGGCACATCGCGCTGCAGCGTCAGGAGCGCGTCATTGAGCGTCTTGTCCGTGGCGGTGGCTAGCCGCAGCGCGAATACTATCGCGTACACACCGCAGTCGTACGGGTTGTCCTGCTGGGCGCAGGGCACGGACACGGGGACGCTCCACTCGAGGGGCCGGTTTCTACTGGGCCAGAGATTCCTGGCCAGCCGGTTCACCTGCCGAGCCGCCACCGGGTCCCAGTCCTTGAGCGAGTTGGCGAACAGGGCCCTCTTGGTCTCGTTATCGAAGATGGCGCACACCCAGTGGACGCTATCGACCGCGACTGGCAGTACGACGACACTGAGTTTGCTGCTCCTAACTAGGGGTCGAATCGTCTTCCAGGGGTCGTAACTGCTGTCGCCTTCCTTTGGCTGGCGAATGATCTCGCGCATGTTCTCGATATACCACTCGGGCCGGGCCGCCGCCGCGACGTCGAAGTAGCCTCTGACCACTTTGCCGTCGAGCCGCTTGCCCTGGCCCCGTATCTGCTCATATAAGCCCAAGAAATCGTGCGAGGCGGGCGCGTCCGCCTCTGCGGGCGACAGGATCCGAGGCCGCGCCCTGGCTGGCTCTGACTCGGGTGGGGCGTCCTCAGCTGGCCGCTTGAGCGCCTGTCGGGGGGACATTTTGAAGGTTGAGGGCAGCTCTAGGGGTTTGCGGTGACGAGTCTCGAGCGGCTGCGGAAGCGGCAGTGGCTGCAGCCGGTTCGGTGCCTCTCTGCCGCGACCCCCCTCGGATGATGGCTCTGCGACGCCGCTCTGTGTCACACGCGATCGACCTTGATCGTGATGCGGCTGCGCTGCCGGACGTGTGCAGGCCCCCCGGGGCGGGCTTGGGTGGGATCTGATCGAAGACGGTACCGAGGAAAACGGCGAAGACGTCGGCGAGGGCTGTGTCGTACACTCTGGCGAGGAGTCTATCACGAGTGGGTTGTCGGGCCCGGTGGAAGGCTCGTTCTCGAGCTTGGGTAACGAGCTGATGGGCAAGGTGCTGGGGATGTCGGGAACGGCGGCACAAGATAAATGAGCATAGATCGGGGTGGGGGTGGGGGGGCGCGAGGGTGCTGCGTCGCTGAGGTCGGGTCTGTCGCCGGAACTGGCCATGTCCGGCCCTTTGACGGGAGAATGGGGGGCGCTGCTGTCGCGAGACAGACGGATTTCTGTCGACGGCGCCGCATTGGAAGTTGAGTGATTCAAAGCAGCGAACGCTGCAGAGATGACGACCTCGCTCATAGATAAAGAGGTCGGGCTGGCGCCGGCGGGGGTGGGGTTGCGGTTGGGCCAGGACGTGAGTTGCATCGGAGGTATGATCGGGTCGATGGGCGATAGGTCGGTCGACTGGCGCCTGCCTGTGGGCTCACTGGTGAGGCGGCCTTGCAAGTGGCCCATTAGCTGCGAGATATGTGTGTCTGTGGGGCTGGACCTGGGCAGAGCGGATCCCGGTGCCGGCGCTGGTGGCGGAAGCTGCTGGCTGAACGGGCGGGGCCCGTCCATGAGCCTGGATGGGCTGGCAGAAGGCGGGTCCACGTAGGCGAGCCTGGAAGACGTCGGGGCGGTCGATTCACTCGGTTGTCCGGGCCCCCGTGCTGTCAAGGCTGCCCTCGGCCGGAGCTCGTCCATGAGCTCGGGTGACCATAATGGCCTGATCATAAAACCGGACCTGCAGACAGTCGCTGTGTTCGAATCACCTGCCTGTCGGGATATTGATGCGTCTGTGGCTACGGTGGGCTGGTCTGGCATCGGCTGCCCAGTGGGCTGGCTCGGCGAGCCAGATCTCGGTGCTGTCGTGGCCGTGGTTGTCTGGTCGGGGCGTGCCATACCCGGACTCGACCGTATCGAAGTCGGCTTCTGGATGCAACGGCTCGAGTGGTCGGTCGGTTGGCTCGGCTGGTCGTGTCCTTGAGATGGCGTAACTCGCATAGGGCAGGTCAACTTCGGGAGTGACAGGTCCGAGCTGGTGCGTCGGGTGGGCGAGCTCGACTTGGCGGCGGCGGGGGATGTCGACGACTGCTGCCGCCCAACCGACTGACCGGTCTGGCCGGTCTGGCCAGCCAACTCTCTCGTTAATGTGGTGTCCTCATTCCCGTTCTGCCCCGCCGCAGCATGCCCGTGCGCCTCGGACCCACGCACCCCGTGCACCCCGTGCGTCGGATCGACCGCGCCGGACCCGCTTACCCCGCTCGGCCCGCTCGGCCCGCTCACCTTGCTCGGCCCGCTCATCCGGACCGGCTCGTTTTCATTCCCGAAGCTGTTCTGGTCGGCTGAATCATTGAGCCTGGGGCGGCCGGGGAGCTTCTCCAGCCAGACCGGCTCTGCGGGACGGGACGGTCAGATTAGATGGCCGGTCAAGCGCCCTCGAGAGCGGGGATGCAAGCTTACTGATATTGCTTGAACTGCGTCGCGATGCCGCCCTGCCTGTGATATCATTCAGTCACCGAGACGGCGGCGGGCACATGAGGCAGCACATACACTCTTCCCTAATAGCGTCAACGACGTCGGCTGGCTCCATGCGACGCGATTCGTCCATCGGGTGAGCTGCAAACACCTCGGTCGCGGCCTCGAGCCCGGTCCGGTCTTCCCATCGGCGCAGCACCTGCCGGTACAGGCCCAGCAGCACCTCGGCCCGGCCAAAGGTGGCCATGGAGCTGGCCCAGCCGAGGATCTCGCTGATCTGCGCCCGCGAGGCCCGGTTGAAGAGGTCGCCAAAGAAGAGAAACAGGGTAAGGGGGTGTCGGATCGCCCACAGGCTGCAGAGCGCGCCCAGGTCCTGGTACCGGTCCGTGCCGGCGGTGGCGTTGGTGAACGAGAAGAACTCGCGCAGGTAGCACTCGGCCAGGGTCTCCTCGTTGGCGCAGAGCAGGCTGAACACGGCGAAGCTCCAGGCATCCGGGCCCAGCCGGCGCCGGTGCTCGACGTACTGCACCGCCAGGTCGCGCCAGGCGGCCCTGGCCGAGTCGTTGTCGTTGTCGTCCGGCTCTCTCGGCGCCCATGATTTGGTCGCCTGGTCAAACCGAAATCCGGTCCGGGCGTTGATCCGCTCGACGGCGTCTATGACCGACTCGGGCGCCTGGCTTAGGTCGAGGTCTGCGCCGTCAAAGACCCCGCCTTCGTCCGAACCCCTCATAATCTCTTGCTAATCTCTGGCTCAATCTGGAATGTTAAAAACCCCCACTCCCAAACGGGTGCTCCCAGACTCTTCGCCTGCGCGCCGCCAGTCGAACGAGAGTCGAGGCAGGCGCAGCAACAGAATGGGTCAAACAAATAGGATGTTAGATGAAAGGAAATGGAGCTGGGGAATGGGCGGGTGATGCACGCTTTGTGCTTCGTGCTGCATGCTGCGGATTGGTTGGCGTGGGTGGAGGTTGAGATGGAGAGAATTGGCAATTGTGTGGCAAGACCAGAGTTTGGATGGCCAGGTACTTTGGCCCAGCTTGTTTTTCTGGGGAACCATGGCCCGGCAGCTGCGAGCAGCTGGCTTGTGCGACGCTTCGGCCAGTCCGGCTTTCTCTCGGCCAATGAGGGGTTGGCTGGCGCCTCGTGATCGCCCATAGGCAAGGCAGGCGGCAGTGCGCGAGTTGCGGCCAAGGAAGGCGCGCCCCGCAACATGGCTGGCCTGGCTGCTGATTATCAGCCGACCAAGCTGGAAAGAGGCCGCGAGGCAGGGTATGGTCCTCGCCGACTCGATGGTTCGGCCTCTGAACGGCTCCGAGTATCAAAGCTAGCATCATGGGGGATAATGGCAGAAGACGCGAACAAGCATTGACCTCAGTGCGGCGTGGGGAGAGGGAAGGATGCTCGGTGAGCGGATCGCGGCGCACGTGTGCGGGCAGGGCTCATGAAGCGTCTCTAGCCGACGCCAGCATGTCCGGAGACGGGTAGAAGAGTTGGAAGTCGGGGGGTCGCAGATGGGACTTGGATACGGGCCCGACCGGAGCGTAGCTGAAGCTGGGCCCGATCCAAGCATAAGATTAGGCTCTTCTTGTTGCTCGTTCCAGGATTAACCTCTTAGAGTTTCGCCGCTGCCAACTTAATCTAGCGCCGAGACACCATCACAATTAGTACCGGCCAAGGCAGCAGCAGCATATAAAACCACATGCTATCCCG
The DNA here is from genome assembly GCA_025802115.2 of Bertia moriformis. Taxonomy (NCBI): domain Eukaryota; kingdom Fungi; phylum Ascomycota; class Sordariomycetes; order Coronophorales; family Bertiaceae; genus Bertia; species Bertia moriformis. Next base: position 6,642 of record JAOYNC020013432.1, read on the forward strand.
ACGCGAGCTGGGTTGGAAAAAGAACCCGTTTTCTGAAACCCGGACCTCCCAGGGCATCGTACCCAGGCAGCGCACATATGATCCATCGCTGGCGAAACACAGTCCGTGGCCCACAGAAATATCACGCGGTGGACCACAGGCAGCATTGTAATTGACCAAAGAAGATATCAGCTCCACGAGAGACTTGTATCGCCGCGGCGGTGTTCCTACTCGCTCCATGTCCGACCCCACCAATCTCCCTGGCCAGACCGGGCACCCTCAATGTCGGTGACCACCTCGGGAGTCTCGTACATGAGCCGGAGCGCGGTCATGACACGTGCCTCGTCCTCTTTTTTCTGCTCCTCTGACATGGGGCCCTCCTCCAACTCCCCCACTTAAGCCCTTGCCTTCGCCGCCTCCTCCTCCGCCCCCTCCTCCTCGTCCTCCTCCCAAGGCTGAATTCCATGCGCCGTACAAAGTATGATTAATAACTTCTCAATACGCTATATATAGTCAGCAGAGCCTGGAGCATTGTCGGCCAAGCATGGGATCACCACCTATAAACGGGTCGTTGGCCTCGACGGCTGCCATAAACGCTTCCATCGTCTCAACAGCGCCGCGTGGACTTTTCGTATCATTTCAGTGAGGGGGCATCTCTCAGGGAACAGCCAGCCAATCACGCACATTGGTTCACAGGCACGTCCGGCATCGATGCAGCCTTGGCAGAGGGTCTCATGTCCCATCGGACCCTTGGTCTCATGGCGACGCTTCTTGGTCGGGCGGCTGTCGACCTCTTGTTCCACGGAAAGATCCGCGTCGCTGTCGTCTGGCGGCCCCGAGTGAGGGAGGGCCTCTCATATATATCTCGGTATGGCGACTGTTTGAGAGCGGCTGTTGGAGTAAATTCAAAAGGGACCGGGTGATTTAACTGAGCCGTGGAAGGAGTGGGGAGCATAGCCTCCCTATGGCGGTCAGAGCGCCTTTATCAGCCTGAGATTGTATCTTGTACTGATCTGCTCTCTCCCTATTTCTGGGAGAGATCCCATCCTATTTATGCTCGATGGGAGCTTCTGATACGTCATCTGCTGAGCCCGCGTTGATGATCTCATTGACGCAGGAAACCCTGATCTGCTTCTGTGATGACAGCACGATCGCCCATCTCTCTCCACATTGAGCTGATCAGGCCACTGATCCTGCGATCCGCCTGTTTTCCCTGCTTCTGCCCATGGAGCAACGGAATAGACCTCGGTCTGGGCCCGGAGCGGTCCCAGATCCCTGTAGGCCGCGTCACACTCCCTTTGCGGCATATGGGAGACCGAGGACATCGATTATATTGGCTCGATATCTCGGTTGCAGGCCAGCTGGCTGGTGAACTTTGGCTCTCGCATGGTTCAGGGCAGGCAGGGCCCAACTCCCGGCGTGATCGGCGTGCGTCGGAGCCCAGCTCCTACCGCTGCTGACGACGGCGGCAAGGCAGGGGGTGGGCCAGTCCGCATCGAAGCTTCTCACGTTCCCCTCCTCTTGAGCTCTGCTCTCTGCTGCTGCCCAGCGAAGCCGTTGCTGCTGCTGCTCCCTGTCTTGTCGATTCCATCCCGGCAGCCGACGTACGCCAGCCTCCTTCGTTTATCATTACCAATTATCAATCTACCACATATCCCTCATCCTTCTCCAGCTCAAGACCACCACCAGCACAGCCCATGGCCCATAGTCCACATTGCCCCCCTCACAACTCATCCCACCGCGTGTTCCACGGCATGTTGCCCTGCGCAAAGTCGATGCCATGCCGGTACGACTGCATGAGCTCCTCCTCGTCGACGCCGCAGTGCATCTGCCCGTCCCGGCCCTGGTACCAGCCGAGCCCGTACGTCTTGCCCTTGGCCTCAAGGTGGCGCACCATGCCGCCGTTGCTCAGCCGGGCCGTGTCGACAAAGTCGTACAGCATCCGGCTCTGGTGGAGGAATGCCAGCACGGACGCGATCGTGTTCGGCTGCCGCGGCAGGAATGGGTGCCGGCGCCGGACGAAGACGACGGTGGCCACGACGGCCATGTAGATCAGGATCAGCAGCGACAGCACCAGCGCGGCCAGGAAGGACGCGGTCGTCTCCTGGCCCGACTCGACCGCGTCATCGGCGTCGGCGGCGTCGGCGGCGGAGGCGCCGCCCCGGCCCAGGGCATTCAGGATGCTGCTGGCGAACACGCGCCCGTCCACGCTCGAGAGGCTGGTGGCCAGCACGGTGAGCACCTCGGCCAGGACGGCGCCGAAGCCGACGAGGCAGACGAGCGCGTGCCCGTTGAGGAGGGCGCGCAGCGGCAGCCAGCCGAACGGGACGGCGGCGTAGTCGAGGGTAAGGGTCTTGGGGGGCGCGTGCCGCCGGCTCAGGATGTAGAACGGCTCCATCATCCGGACCGCGCTCTCCATCCCGCTCCACCCGAGCTTGATGACGACCGCGAGGGCGGTCATCAGGAACGGCGCCTGCTCCGTCACCACGGCGGCGGACGTGAACAGGAAGATGGGCACGAAGACGAGGAAGAGCACCAGGCCGGCGATCAAGGACAGGGTCCCGGTCGGTCGCAGCATGAACGGGTGCGGGTTCGTGGGCAGGTGGGTGGCGGCGGCAGCGGCGGCGCGGTCGAGGTCCCTCGTCGGGGCCGCCTCGTCGTCGTCGTCGCCCGGGGCCAGAGACGAGTTGCGCAGCACGTAGCGGCGCCGCTTGAGCCGGTGGTGGATCTCCCGGTGCTTGGCGGTGTCGGTGTCGCGGAAGTCGGTCAGGATGTGGCTGGCGACCGCCATCGAAGCCAGGCCGGCCACTCCGCGCACGTCGGCGAGCAGGCCGGACCGGCGGCGCTGCAGCTGCCACAGCAGCACGCAGCCGGCGACGGCGCACAGCAGCAGGGTCGTGGTCAGCAGCCGGGACCAGGCCCCGCGCACGAGGATGTCTTTGAAGACGTCCGGGTTCGCCATCCGGGCGGCCCGGTCCGGCGACAGGTAGATGGCGGCCGCGCTGAAGGTCGGCACCAGGGACACGGCGAGCGTGGTGGCGAGCGACGAGACGGCGACGGCGTAGTGGCCCAGCCGCAGCGCCCGGATCGGCCGCAGCAGGTTGAACCCGGTCACGTAGTCGACGTTGATGCTCTCGCCCGCGAGCGCGCCGCCCTCGCGGGAGAGCTGGTAGAATGCCTCGAGCCGCATCACCTCAAAGTCAGTGAACTGCCACAGGACCCCGTACACGACCGACACCATGGTGGGCGCGAACATGACGGCGAAGTAGCTGGCCGGGCCGAGGTCGTTGGGGGACCGGAACCGGAAGATCGGCGTCGTGCTGAAGCGCTGGAAGAGGATCTCTTGCGAGGCGGCCAGCAGGACCGAGAGGAGGATCAGGATGACCAGGTACGGCGGCCGCATCGAGAAGGGCCGCCAGTTGGGCTTGGGGTAGAAGATCTGGGTCGTCTTCTTCCGCCTAGACGCGATCGCGGTGGCGGATGCGGTCGAGGACGCGGCGGCCACGAATGTGGCCGCGCCCGGCCCGGCCATGGAGCTGAGGTCGACCTCGGAACAGCCCACTTCGCCGTCCTCGCCGTCTCGTTTTCCTCGTACGATCGTGCCCCCCTCCTTCTCCAGCTCGGCCTCCTCGTCGTCGTGATCCATGACGACCTCGATGATCTCGCCCCGCCGGTTGGCCTCGTCCTGGCCCAGGCCTTTGATAGTGGCCGCCCGGCTGGGGCGGGACGGCCGCCGGGTGAAGGTGCGGCCCAGGCTGAAGCCGGGCTGGCGCAAGGGCGACGACAGAGGCGGAGCCGAGCGCAGCAGGTCCCGGTCGCGGACCCTGGTGCCGGATCCGAACCCCTTGCCCAGACCGCCGGTCAGGGTGCCGCCGGCCTCTTGCTGCTGTCGGATCCGGAGGAAGAGCTCGTCCGCGGGCGACGGGGGCGGCGACCGGTCGGCGGGCAGCGGCGTCGTGGTCACCATCTGGATCAGACCGATCTCGTCCTCCTTTTCTTCCGCCCTCTCAGGTACCGGCTCCCGCCTGCGGAGCAGCGAGAGCCGCTGGGCTATGCGCTCGGCCTGAGTGGGCATCCTGGACGGTGGTTGTGGCGGCGGCGGCGGCGTTTTCGAAAGTGGAATCTGCTCGTAGCCGCCCGTCAGGGCGGCGGCCGAGAATCCGGAATGCGGCCATGCCCGGGATGGTGGCCGGGACGAATATCCCTCCGTCACGCGCGGGGGAGAGCGCGGGGGTGGCGGCGGAGATGAATCTGGCCCGGCGGCCGCTTGGTACTCGGTCTGCAGCGAAACCAACGACCCCCGGCCCCTCAACGGCAGCGACGACGGTCCGGTGGGATCATAGGGCGCGTGGGGGTAGCTGTCCCAGAGCGCAGCGTCGTCGTCTGACAGGCTGGCGATCCGGTGGTGGCCGAGCGTGCTCTGGGACGAGACGTGCACCTGGCGGCGGGGAGGGGGGGGCGGCGGCGGGGATCCGGCAGCGCCCTGCCGGTTGCTTTGCTGCTGCTGTTGCTGCTGGCGCTGCTGCTGCTGTCGTTCCATCGGGAGGGTCAGCTGGTCTACCGGTCAGGCCGAGTGAGGAGTCATAAAGCAGCTGCCGTGCATTGCGTCGTGTCAGGTCAGCTAGAGGCGCGATAGGCTGGCCAGCCGGCTGTCGCTTCTCTTCTGTCTGAGCCGTGGAATCGAGAAACGAGCGGCAGGCCACAGGCTCCAATCAGAGAAAGAAAGACGGACGAGCCGAATATGAACGGAGCACGAGGAGGAAGCCGCGGCTTGCAGCTGGCCGAGGAAGGCCGGTGGGGGCCGAGGCGTGGCCGGGCGGGCTCGCGGGCGCGGAGGCCGCTCGCGGCAAGGACGCAGCGCGGGGCAGAGACAGAGCAGAGATGTTGGGCAGCTCGCGGCACGGAAGGATTTGCTCAGCGCGCGATTGTTCGGCGCTCTGGATAAACAATCGCCGCCCTGTCTTCTCGCAACGGGCCAGGGATGGAATGGCAGAAGAAGAGCGCGAACGAGAGCGAGGACGGTGCCGGCGGGCATCTGTCGCCTCTTCAGCCAGGAGACGCCCATGCCCGTTTTGCTCACCGGGCCGCCTTCTTCCTCTATCCACTGTGATCCCCCTGTCCGGCCCGTCTCCTCCTCCTCCCTCTCTCGTTCTGGTCCTGGCAGTCAGAGGAAGCGGAAGAGGCCAGAAATAAAACCATGATGACAAGACTGCTATTTTCTCCCACGCATTCCTTGGGTCAGAACGCTCGATGATTATTTGCTCGTCTCTTCGCCCGAATAGAACCTGAGGCGCCTTTTCTTTTGCGCTCTTCCTGCTTCGCCGGACAGACTTTCTTCCAGCCTCGTAGGACAGACGGGCAGACAGTCTAAATTTGGGCAGGGGGCAAGGGATGGTGTTCTGTTTCAGGACCGTGTGTCACCATCAGCTCGCTCAGCAATGCAGGCGAACTTGTTTGACTCAAATCTGGATCCGAGGAGCGGGCGGCAGGATCATTGGCTCTAATTCGGCGTCAGCTGGGCGGGCAGCAGCAGCAGCAGCAGCAGCCGCAGTAGCCTCAACGCGACAGTGCCTCGCCGAGTGTTCGCCCTTTGGGCGGCGCCTGCTTGGGCCGACTCTTGGCCAAGTCGACCCGAGCGCCAATGATGAGAGGTCATGTCCGAGAGGAGGCATTGCACTCGGAACGATGATACCTATAACCACGCGCACGCGCCAAGACGCAACGCCGAGCCGTAACGCCTTGCATACCGCAACAACTACGGTGCTCCCCACGACCTATCCGTTGCCTGTAATAGCTACACCCTGGCCGGCTCAACCAGCTCTGCTCCCGCCTTGACTGCTGCCCCAGCCCCTGCCTGCGTCTCCGGGGTCCCCGTTGTTCCCGCCGTCACCGGCGTCTCCGACTCCCCCGAGGCCACCGACGTCCCCGAGGTCCCCGAAGTCTCCGGCTTCTTCGGGATAAGATCGGTCTCGTTGACAAAGAAGCCGGGCCGTTCCAGCGTAAACCCGTGATGCAGCAGCGGCAGCACCCGGCCCGGCATCTGCCGCCCCATCCCCTCCTTGATCCAGCTGTTCTTCCCGGTCCACCAGTGGGACACAAATGTGCCGTCGCACCCGGACCCGCTCTCGGGGTACCCGTTGGCCTCGGTGCAGGGCAGGGTCACGATGTCGGTCTCGCGGTCAAACGCGTACCGGATGAAGGTGCCGAACCCACCCTGGTCCGTGGGCCGGCCCGGCCCATTGGTGCGGAACTCGGCGCAGCCGGGGTCCCGGTCGGGACACGTCTCCCACGCAGACAGGATCTCGTGCGTGCGCGGCAGCGCCTGCGCGATGATGAAGCCGGTGTTAAGGTATGTCTTTCCGAACCGGTCCTCGTTGGAGGGCGCCACCGGGTCGTACGCCAGCGCGAGCGACTGGTTGTCGGGCCCGAACTGCCAGTAGTTGAGCAGCCACTCGAACGGGAGGGCGAGATTGGCGAACGTGGCGTCCGAGTCGAGGAAGATGCAAATCCGGTGGTCCTCAAGGAGCCGGGACAAGACCGGCGCCTTCTTCCACGAGTCGCGCCTGTCCGGGTACTCGTCTATCCGGACATAGTAGTACTTGTATTTGTGGATCTTGGCTGTGGATACATACCTCGTCAGCACACTGCTGGCTTGCGCCCGCGGCCAAGCCCGGGCCCGGGGCTTGGCCCCGGGAAAGAGGGGGGAGTGGTGGAGAGAGGGGGGAGTGGTGGAAAGAGGAGGGAGTGGTGGAAAGAGGGGGGAAGTGGTGGACTCGGGTCGAACGCGGGGACGGACGGACGCGGCCGGCCTGTCTATCTGGCTGTCAAAAACGCACCGTAAACCCAGTGGTTCAGGAACCCCAGCGAGATCCCATGCACCGGCGCATCCCAAGACATATTCCGGGGCCCAAAGATCGCGCCGTCCGTGTCAAACGGCCGGCTGTCGAGGTCGACGATGCACAGCTGCTCGCCCAGCGGCTCGGTCCACCGCGCCGGGCCGCCGAGGGCCCATTCTCGCGCGTCCCAGAGGCGGAAGGTCGGCGCCGCCACCGCCAGCGGCTGGTTAATGCTAAAGAACGCCTGCAGGGTGGGGTCTCGGTCCGGTGCTGGCCTGCTCGGGGCCCATATTCCGCCCCATCAGTCGTCGTCCGTGAGGGGAGAGACAGAGCAACAAATGCAGACAAGACCAACAGCGCTGGGGCTACTTCTTGCGTCGCCGCCTCCTCCCGGTGGGGCTGCGGCGCGGGACTGGGGGCGGTCAAGGCTTGCAGTCGCGGGTAGGACAGGATCCCAATCGCGACAAAGAGGCAGATGGCGACCACCAGGCCAGACAGCAGCCGGTTGACCCGGCAGGCATGGACCCTGACGACCGGCATTGTGGCGGAACGGCCGGGCCGCAGGTAGTAGGGATTCGATCGCGAGCGCGATGTCGGACGACGCTGCCGGTATCAGCGGCCGAGTCGGCCGAGTCAGTCGGTCTCGGCGGTCTCAGCCTCGCTCGGCAGAGCCGCTGACCAGGGTACCGAGGGAGGGTCGGCCGCCTTTGTGGGGCCAGCCAAGCCGATGCTAAAAATGATGGGGAAGAGGATTTTAGCCAAAGGTGTGACAGGAAGAGAGACACTAAAGCGTATTTATTGCAATCGTGTGACCGTCGTCGGCGTTTCCGGCGGCAGGGGGGGAACGGGGTGCTGAGGGGGAAGGACCGAAGAGCCGAAGGCAAGGTTAAATAAGGCTTACGTCGCATGGGGCATGGGGGTCGATGACGACGGCCCAGGGCCGGGTGTATGTCGGGTGTAGGCCGGCACTCGGGGTCCGGCACTCGGTCAGGCGGCAAGGTCGGATGCAAGGGTTGTTCGGCATAGGCTTCTGGCATGAGGCAATCGCACTACCTCTTGCCCTACATGGGATCTGGCCAGCCGATTGCTTATATCTTATATCAACTCCACGCCACTGCGTTGTGCTCGCGCGTATTTTGTGGAGCCATGGTGGGGGGGGGGGGCTCGCTGCCTGGGCTTCCCCGGCCTGCTCTGCTTGTCGAAAATGCCGAGGATTTGACAGCAAGAGCTATCGGCAGGCCCCAACGAGGCGCCAGCGCGGTCCCCTAGCCAGCTGGCTGCATCTGACCAGACCAAGTGGACCGCCTTTTGCGAGGTCCAACCCCATAACTGGCTGGAATATATATATTCCCGTGTCGTGTGTTGAGTATATGAGCGTTCCTGGCCGGGTTGTTATCTGCGGATTCGGTCACGCCCGTAATCACACCAAGAGCAGGCCGTTCGCGCCAAGGTATACGAGTTCCAGAGCATTCATGTCTCAATCTCAGCCCGCAGCTGTAGGCTTCCGAGACATGCCGTCGCCGAGGCCAATGAGCCGGTGGGACCTTGGGTGTAACCGGCCCCCCGGGATTCTTGCCCCAACGAACTCCGATCGTGTCTCTGGTCGGTCGCGCTCGCGCCTTTTCGCCCGGAGAGAGCGCTTTCTCTTCGCCGGCGCAGACGTCGAATCATGAGCGCGTACGGTCAGTATCCCCTCCTGATAGAGGCTCTGAGATCGATCACCCAACGGCATGCCCCTGCCCTGCCGAGCCATCGCCGCCACGTCTCCGACTAGATCATGGCCGCTCCCGTCGCTCCCGTCGCTCCCGCGGTCCTGCGTAACCTGAACCTATGTGTGACCGGCCAGGGATGGGCTAGCCATCGGCCGGTCGCTGCTGGACCACCGAGCCGAGGGCCGGTCTCGTCGCGCAGTCGTCATTCTGGCTTGTTTTTTTCATCCCGCTCGCGCCCTCGGCCCCGTCGTCGACATCGCCCGCTCGGAACCAAGCAAATATGGATGCCCCCTCCGACCGAAGCTCCCTGATCTGGATAGAGGGTGAGCTGGAATACGTCAAGGCCCTGCTGCGGTGGGAGCGGGCAGCCCGGACGGACGCGCCCAAGGGCGGCAGCCGGCCCGTTGACTCGGCCAGATCCAAGTCCTCCAGCGGCCGGCCGGTTGCCGAGTTTCGCCTCCTCGTGGTTGGCCCCGAGGGCGGCGGCAAGACGGCGCTGTTGACCAGAGTATGTATCGGTGGCCGGTGCCGCATCCGCCGCGCCCGCCGCGCCCGCCTGCCTGCCTTTGCGCTTGTTCTCTGCCATCCGGCCGGCTGACTCGAGATTGCCATCAACCGAACATGGCAGCTCCGCGACGGATCCTTCTCTCCCAATGGCCCGTCGCACGACGAGTACTACGAGCAGGCCTGCCGCTGCCACGTCCAGATAGACGGAGAAACGTACGCGCTCGACGCCCTTGAGCTGCCCGGCCGCTGCCTGCAGCACAACAGCGATCTCATCAGACAGGGCGTGCACATCACCGAGGCCGCCCTGGTGGTCTACGACCTCACCTCGGCCGACTCGCTGCGGCAGGCCCGCCAGCTGCGCGACGTCATCCGCCATGCCGCCGGCGAGGCGCGCGCGTATGGCATCACGCTGGTAGGGAACAAGGCCGACCGATGCCCGAGCCGAAGGGGAGCAGAGGGGGCTGGGGGGGAGACCGGCCTAGTCGTTGTCGAGGTCTCGGCCCGGACCGGCGAGGGGGTCGCCCTGCTGTCGGCCCAGGCCGGGCGGGACATACTGGCGTCGAGGCGGGCGAATTCGAGGGCGCGGCGCGGGGAGCAGGAGCCGGAAGGGACCGTGGCGGGGACCAGGCTGGGGGGGGGGGGGGGGGGGGGACAAAAGAAAGGGGGGGGGGGGAAAGGGGGGGGGGGGGCTGGGTCGGTTGTTGTTAAATAGGGGCGGAAAGCCTGCCGCCGCTATTTTCTCCGTTCGCTCTCACTCCAG
>JAOYNC020013537.1:0-16408 GCA_025802115.2 Bertia moriformis
GACAGTGTCGCCTGGGCGCAGCGCGGCTCGGCCACGGCCTCCAACATCTTCTCGCGCAATCTCGGCTCGACCCTGGGTGCGACGGTGCTCGGCACCGTGCTGAACTACTGGCTGGCCCACCCGGGCGGCGGTCGTGCCGTCAGTTCAGACCAGCTGCGGCAGCTGCTGGATCGCCCCGATGCCCTTGCCGGAGCAGCGACCGGCGTGAGGTCGGTGCTGCAGCAGTCGCTTCACGTGACCTTCTGGGGGATCTTCGTCATCGCAGTGATGACCTTGCTGCTGTCGCTGCTCGTGCCCCGCGTCGCTCTGACCGACGCTCCGAGAGAATTCGCGGTGGAGTGACCGCTTACCCGGTCGCGGTTCGTCGGGCCGGCGCCGCGACGCCCGAACAGCGATGACGATCCAGAACAGGACCGCCACGAACATCGCCGGGGCCGCCAAGAGCATCAGCCAAGCGATCACGAAGGCCCTATGGAGGACGTCGCCGATGTCGGTCCCGGCCACCCTACAGGGGTGGACCGATCCCTCGTCGGGTGGGCAATCGAGAGCGCTCGCAACCCCGCTCGACACGATGACCTAGACCAGCGGCGCGACACTGGCCACGGTCACCGCCGCCAAGAGGACGAGCCCGATCCTGGACGCGAGCGTGGTTCGGATCGGGGGAGTCAACGGCATCCCCGTCAGCATATCGCGGAAGCGTTATCCTACTGGATCGAGTGTTTCGTATTGGCGTGAACCTGCTCGGGCGGGCGTTGAAGCGCATAGCTCCTCACCATCGACAGTACGGTCTCGTTCGTTGCGGCATCGCAGAGCTGGTAACTGTCGAACTGTGTACCCGAAGCGGTAAACCACAGCAGTTTGTCCTTGTACCCCATCAGAGCGGTATCCTGCTCCGAGCGGAAGGTCTTCATCTGCACATAACCAAAGCCCTGAAGTTCAACGGTTCTGACGTCATTCTGCATCGCATAGACGACCGGTGCCATCGGGTCGAGAACGTGGACGAAATGCAGCTTGTCGGTCTCCTGCCACACCAGAACCTTGTTGTTGAGGAAAGCGACCGGATCGACATGCGCATCGAACCCCGCATCGCAGCGACCGCCCAGAGTATAGATTCCGGCTGGGATCACGCCGGAGCCTGAGTGTTGCACCGCGTTGAGCTCGGCTTCCAATATGCTGAGCTTCTTGAGCGATTGCTTTTTCGCCTCGAGTTGTTGCGGGGTGATCAATTCGGTGAGCTCGACGAAGCCTATGGCTCCGGATGGCGACTTGAGCTTGATCCATGGATGGTCAGACGCTTCGGCGGACACCATCCCCAAGGCCTTCAGCGCTTGGTTCTCCGACGAGGTGAAGACGACGGGGGCCGAAGGGTCGGGCGCCTGACGAGCGTCTGTCGCGGCCTTGAAGGCGTAATAGACCGAAGACGGCGGGTGCTGAAGGGCTTGCGCGGATGAAGCGGCTTGGCTCGCCGGCGCACCGGTCGCCGAGCCCTGTGCCCAAGCCATGGGACGCCCAATCACCATCGCTACGAGCCAGACCATCACGGACACGGCTGCGGAACGCGACATGCCAACCCCGAACGTTCGCTTCGACAGCCATCTCTTTAGCGCACGCCAGAACTTTCGGGAACGCCGCGTCACGTGGGGGCTGCAACGAGCCAAGGGTCGGAGCGCCGGCCCGAAGGCAGAAGTGCCGAAGTAAATCCGGACTTCCGTCAATCTTCGGGGTCTTGGTCCAAGCCGCTCTGCCGACTAGTGACCTTGTATTTCGATCGGCGACGCTCTCCGAGGAAGTCCGGCGCCTGCAAGACCGGCGCTTCCTCCGTGTCCGCAGGGGCCATTCGCGACCTCAATGCCGCGAACATGAGGCCGAGTACCAGGGCAAAGGCAAGAATGTAGATCATGGGCGCCCTCTGCGGGACGAAACGACACGAAACTCGAGGTTTCGTCCGTTCTTGTCCAGCCTGACAACCCCCGAGACAGCGCCGGGACCTCGTGTATGGTTAACGCTCTGCTGACGTCGGTTCATCCCTGCAGCGCAGTCGGTTCGGGCTCGGCGCGGATGCCAGACATTGTTCGCAATAGCGGTCCATCGCGGCGCCAACCGGTCTGTCGCCCCCGGTGGGTCGCCACGACCCGCGTCACGCCGATGGCAGTTCGCAATTGTCAGGTCTTGGCCCTAGGCATCGACGCCGCCGACATCTACAAGGACGTCGACGGCTTGCACGATGTGCCCAACACGGGCGATTGTCCGTGCTCTGACCGATAAGACTTAATTTCTGCGCGTTGATCGCCCAATGCAGACGTCGCGACCTGATGGTTCGTGAAAGGAGATCACAATTCTATGGCGAATAGCTTCGTTCGTAATTCGGTGGTCAACGCAGTTGCGGGAGTGTTTACAACTTTCGGCGGATTTCTCGGCACGATCTTGGTGGCACGGCTGCTGGGAGTGAGCGGGACCGGAGTAGTGGCGTTCGCCACATGGGCAGTAACGGTCGCCGTCATTCTGTCCGACCTCGGCTTGACGGGGTGCTTGCCTCGATTTCTCCCGGAGCTGTTGGCAAGCGGCGACATCGCTGGCGCGGAGCGACTGAGCTACAGCCTTTATCGTTCGTTCCTCGTCTCCATCACGTCGATTGCGCTCTGCTTTGCACTTTACGCGATCTGGCTGGCCCTGAGCGATCCATCAAGTCTCAGACTTTTCGTGTCAAGCAACGGCTACGCAACCTCGCCCGTCTTCTGGGTCCTGGTAGGATGCGCGGGCTTCATCCAGGGCCTCGGAAACTTCTGTACCGGCTGGATCAAGGGCCTGCAGGACTTCGGTATGCTTGCGAGGGTGGCACTGGCAGGCTGCCTGGCGCAGACCCTGGCAACCTCGCTGGGCGCGACGTTCTTCGGTGTCACCGGAGCACTGGCATCTCTGGCCTTCGGTGCCCTTATGCCGGCTCTCGTGCTCCTTCGTCTACCCCGCAGACGAGGTCCGATCTCGGCCCCGCTGAGGGAACGCGTGTTGCGCTTCTCACTCGAGACCTGGGGTGGCTACGTGCTAAGCGCGTTCTTCGCGTCTCGAATGGAAGTGTTTTTCCTGGAGCGCAGTTGGGGCAGCCACGCCGTTGGCCTGTTCACCGTCAGCTTGACGATGTCGAACTTGGCCACTCAGGGGCCGGTGCTCCTGACCGGGGCACTTCTACCCCGCCTCTCCGACCATCTCGGGCGCAATGAAGCCGAGGAGGCTCGCCGTGTCTACGAGACGAGCGTCAGCCTCATGGGACTCCTGGTCTTCCCCGCCTGCTTGGGCACCGCAGCAGTCGCTCCGACGCTCCTGCCGTTGATGTACGGTGAAGCATTCTCATCGGCCGTTCCTACGGCTACTATCCTCCTGACCGCTTCGGCGCTCGGCGCCACGGCGTCGGTCGCGTCTATTTACCTCATCGCGGTCGAGCGGACACGGTTTCTTCTCGGAACCACCGTTGTAGGCGCAGCGCTGTCGATCGTGGCGGGACTGACCATCGTACCGGCCTTCGGGCCGGTCGCGGCTGCATTCGGGCGTGGAGGCATACAGATCCTGCTGGCCGGTGCAGTCTTGTTGTACATGTACCGCGACCTGCAATGCCCGACGCCGGTCGGGATCCTTCTCAAGTTGCTCACCGCCGCTGCAATCTGCGCGGTGGCGGCACGGCTCGTCGTGGCCGAAATTCCTGCAGGATATGGCGTCGCATTGGCCGTCGTGGCGGGCGCGCTGAGCTACGCGACCGCGATCCGGCTGCTCAATCCTCTCCCGTCCCACATCGTCGACAAGCTGCGCAGCGTCGTCATGACATTGCCAAGAGCTCTGCGCCCGGCTGCGAATGTCGGCCTGCAAATGATGTGTTCCTAGAGCGGTCCGGCCCAAACAGACGATCTCATCTGTTTGGAACAGGCGGCCCACCTGCTTAGAGGCGGTGCACCGAACCATCTCGAACGGAGGGTCTCCGTCGAAAGGGTTCTCGGGTTCCGGCGCGCCAGCCGGCACGAGGAAGAAAGGCGGCGCACTATCGACCTCCGGTCTCAGGGCGCGAGCGTGGGGTTCGTGCCAAAAGGTCGAAAGCCGGCGACGTTGGCTGCAACGACCGCGGCGACAGGCCCGGTCGGCGGCTGAACGGGGCGCGACCGTGCCGCGCCGTAAACCATCCGCGAACCTTGGCGCCCTTTTCGGCCACCGGGCGATCGACGCAGGTCGATCATCTGCGGGATCGGTGCGGGCGACCGCCGCCGATCCCGCTCGCTAGAGAATGCCTGCGGTCACTTAGCTACATACTTCTTGATGATGCTCCACTGGAGAGATGGAGATCCTGCATAGGGAAACAGATTATACGGGTTCTGCCCAAAATACGCGCCGTACAACCAAAGATTAACCGGTATGTTATGGCTCATCCAAAACGAGAGCCCGATATCCAGGGTATCGAGCCAGAGTGGGTTGTCTATGCCGACATTCGTCTCGCCGATATGCCCCCGAAGCTTTTTGCTCGACAACCACTGCGCAAATCCCGTAGAGCGATCCGCTAGTATTGTCGTAGGTATGTTGTGTGAGATCTGGCTTGCATAGTCGAAGTGAGTTCCGGAGGCGTCATAATCAGGGTAACAATGCGCCGAGTAAACTATCCGGTCGTATTTGTCATAGAGGGGATAGCTCGGGTTGTTTTGCACCCAGTGCTCGGCCGACGACCAGCCGTTCCCTTCGACAAAAATCGCTTTGTTGCGATCTACAGCGCTGATCGCGTCTACCGACGCCTGCATGACTGCTGCCAGATTCGCCGACGATCCTCCTGATCCGAACGGCCCCTGAGGTTCGTTCATGATATCGTATCCACTGATTCCTGGGACATTGACGAAGGCTTTTGCGATCTTCTGCCAAAGATCAGCCAAGTGGGCCCGTGTTAGCACTCCATCTGGATTATCGATGTATCTGTCTTTGCCATTTACGGTTCGATGCATATAGTTGTGACAGTCCAAAATTACAGTGCTACCGTTGCTGGCAGCGGACATAGCCACAGTCATTATCTGCGAAAGATAGGTTGGATCCAGCGCGCCTCCTATGGTGGGCTGCATTCTCTCCCAACGAAAGGGCAACCGCGACGCACCACTGCAACGCGCGCTTACGTAAGACAGATCAGAGGCGGAAGGAGCGAAGTAGTTGGTCCCGATCACACCGGGCACCGTATCTCCGCCCTCCAGTCCCTGAAAATTGACGTTTACAAAAAACTGCCAGTTCCAAGTAGCAGCTTCCGCTGCCTTTACACTTCTCAGAAATAGTAATGGCGAATGAGCAAGTAATGTTCGGCGCGAAAGATGCATTGTTACTGCTTTGTGAGCGTCAGATTCTTTCTTCATACTATTAACCCCAGAGGATGTTGAGGCAAGGATGTTGCGTAAATGTAAAGAGTACGTTACGGATCAGGGTGATTTACATTAGATCACACTTGCTAAAGCTGTATAGAACCGTGTCTCCCTGGAAAGGGTGAATGTATTGCTTTTTTGTCCGATCGAATTGGCGGAATGGCCAAAGTGCCGGGAGAGGTTACGGGCACGGGTCGGCCCCCATCAGAGCGTCTCCGGCGATCCGAGCGGATCCTGCAAAAGTCATGCTGTGGCGAGGCCATCGCGATTGAAAATGGGCGCTGGCGTCAGGACACCGCAGTTTGGGCGCAGCAGCGGGATCGACGGTGGCAGTTCGATGAGCGCTGCAGACACGCTCCGATTCCCGCATGGATGGAAGTAGAGTGCGACGCCGATGCGACCCTGATCGAGGTCCGGTGCGACCTCCACGCTACGAAGTGGCGGCGACGATGCGCGACATCATTCCGTCAATGAGGCATTCTATCATAGTGTCTAAGCCCGCCGACGCTCGCCGGCTCGACCTTGAAGGTTACAGCCTCAGTCGTACCTTCAGATCTAAGGCTTGACGACGGCACCAAACAGAGCAACAACCTGTAAAAACGCAAGACAAAATTCCGAAGGGAGTAAGGCCGACCGGCTATTGAACATAGTGGTATTACATGCGCAACTTTCTCTTGACTCCCGTCCTTCTGCTGGCCTTTCAGGTCGAGGTACTTGCCGCCCAATTGCCTAGTTATCCCGTTGCGGCTGTATGCGATGAAAAAGGCGCCAAGTTCGGAGCTATTGCCAAGAAGTTCTGCATAAGCGAGGAGCAATATGCTCATGATCGTTTGAAATATGGTAGTTCGATGCCGGACGGTAGGCCGTTTCAGTGGGACACAGTACCGGACGAGGTAAAAACCAGGTGTGACGATGAAACGAGACTCACCGTGCTCAAAAGCGTAAATCCCGGCGGAGTTTCGCCCTACGTTCACCTGGAAGGGTGCATCATCCACGATTACAGAGTTTACCTCCAAAAGTAGCCTGTCGCTGGACGTCGGATTTGGCATCGATCCGGGAGGCAGCCGCGATGAAGCTGAGAAGATCGGCGCGCCCCCCAATCATCGGGCGAGGCATACGGGTAGACTTAGGTGGCCCGTACGGTTAAGCGTACATCGCCAGATCCGTTCGCGTTGTAACTTGAGTGGAGAGGATGGCATGATCCTTGAAATCTTCATGGCCTTTCTGCTTTTTGACGGCATTCTTGTGTGCCTCTTATGGCTGCTCCTCGCGGATGATCTCGCGGCTGCGGAGCACAAGATCGTTCAGGCCGAGAAAGAGCGAGATCGCGCCATCGATGAATGGCTCAGAGGCCAATAGTTCTGAAGCGTGTCGACGCCTTCGCGTCAGGATGGCAAACCGCCGTCCAAATCTTGAGTGTGGCGAACAGTTTTGATCACAGGGGATGACAGATCGTCATCGCGAACGCAGCGAAGCGACCCCGCTTGATCCTGGGTCCACACGGGGCTCGCAGTGACGATCGGTAAAGCTCCGGTTTCAACCACGATCCGGCATAATCTATCGCGTGCTCGAGGTGCTCCAGAGCGACCCGAGGTCTGCTGCTTCGACGTCGGCGGCGGTGTCGATGCCAGCCCGGCCGGCACCAGGTACCGGCCCGACGCTTCGCCCACCTCGCGCAACAAAGAGCAGGGACACGCGTATCGCTCGGCCTCGCGTCACTCGCCTAGAGTTAGCGGAACACGATGGACGATCGGCATCAGATGCCGATCCCCTCTCTACTGAACCGGGATGACCGGATCGTCGATCTGCAGCGCGATATCGATAGTATCGCCGGGCTGCAACTCTGAATCGACGCCGATGATCGTCTCGGTCCGATGACCGTCAACGTCTCGGACAAGGGTGATTTTAGGCTGACTGTCATTGCCACGGACCAGTTGCGACTTGACCATACCGGTGTAACGAAGCTTATCGCTGACCGACTGGAGGAGGGCGTGCGTCTTGGCCAGCTCGATATTGGCCGCTTGCAACTCCTGCAGCAGCAACATGCGGTGATTGTCATCCGTATGCTCGAGCTTGCGGGAGAGCTCCTGTTTTTCAAGCTCGACCGAGTCCAAAACAGCCGTGGTCTGCAGCGCTCTTGTCGAGGACAGCAGCACCGTTCGGCGCGCATCGGCCAGCAACGGCAGGGCGATCGCACCTTTCTTGAAGAGGTCGGTGTAGCGTTGGAGATCCTCGGCGTCCGCCGAGACACCATCCCGCTCCTTCCCAAGTTGTTCGTTCAGAACGCCGGCCCGCTCCGCTTCCTTGGCACTCGCATCGCGGAGATAAGTCTTCTCCTTGGCAAAGTCGGCGTTGCGTACCGCCAGCTGCTTGCGTTCGTTCGCAATGATGTCATTACCGACACCGCTCCCGATGGGGGTGGAAGCGATGGCCTTGCTACTCACGTCCGATGCTCCTTCGAGTTCTGCCTGCAGCCGCGCCACCAGCGCCTGCTGCTTGGCGTAGTCGATCCACAGATTATTGTACTGGCTGGTCAGATCCGATAATTGCAGGAACGGGTTGTCCAACTTGTAGCGAAGCACGTCGTATCCGCCCGCCAGAGCGACCGCCTGCCTCACAGTCATTTTAGGCTGGTAAAGCTCGGACCCGGGACGGGCCACGTCACCGTTGAGATAGATCGGCCGGTATTCGAACACGGACAGACCGACTTCGTCGGGAGAGATGATGACCGGGTACTCTCGCCCATCTTCGGTCCGCCGCCGGTATTCGCGCGACGGCAATACCGACCGCAATTTTGCCAAAGCGTCTGCAACGCTCAACCCAGCGACAAAGACCTGTCCCACGAGTGGGACCGAAGCGTCGCCATCGACATCCACCCGGGATTTCGTCGCGAGATCCGGAAGACCCGCTACAGTGATACTGAGAGTGTCGCCTGCCCCTATCTTGTACTCGGCCAATGCGGAGCACGAGAACAGAGAGCACACGAAGAGAGCTGCAACGCCCGATGCGATTTCGGATAGCATTATTAGCTTCATAGGCCCTCGTCAGCGTTAATCTTGCCCCGACGGCGCCGGTCCAGGCGCCGGAAGGGGTTAGGCTTCGAAAACTCATACCGCTGAACAGGCGGACATCCAATCCGCATGGCCCATCTTCCATGCAGCATGCCGGGCATCAACGTTCATCCATAACGATCGACCCGCCGCGGAGCACCCGGCTCGCATGCGGCTGTGATCCAGAAGAGATCACCAAGCTCGGGACGGCCATAACAGCGATCATGCCCTAAGCGCCATGGGCCAGCGGGTCCGTGCGACCTCCAGTCGCCGCCGTCCGACCTGGCAACATCAAAGAAGGTTGCTGAACGTTCTGGTTCCGAAATGAGATCCGCAAGGTCTTCACAAACTTGCCTTCTACATCGCTGTATCCGCGGTGCGACAAAGTGTCAACATACAGTAGAGCTGCGCTACTCATGAACGCAGAGTGACGTTTCAGTGAAACTAATTTCAAGTTTAATTCTTTTTGCCCTGTTTGTAGTCGATTAGGCTAGATTTTCGACATAGAAGGCGCTCATCGAACGCACCCCCCCGCAGCGAATATTCGAATGAACTTCTCTAAGACGCCGATCCGCATTTACAAATTGAGCCATTCCGTTATAACCCATCACAAAGCTGGGCATTAGGCGCATCGACGATACCTGGGCATGGTAGCAAAGCTTCCGAATGACTGAATTCGGAGGGCACACAGCTTAGCCCGCACGTTGAACAATCGCATGACCCACATTCCATAATCAACGCCTGCGTGTGGGTTGCCCTGTTTGTTAGAGGATGCAGTATGAATGTCCTGCCGGAAATGCTGTCCCATGGGCGATCATTCACAAGCTCAGCTCAGGAAGAGCGCTGGGATATCCGATCCTCGATAGTGTTCCTGCGTCGGCGATGGCGCCTCATCGCCGTTTGCCTGGTCACCTGCATTCTAGCGGCATTGCTGTATCTCGCCGTCACGCCAGCCGTATATACATCCACGGCTGTCCTCGTGACCGACACCAAGCAAACGCCTCCGTCTCCATCGCAAGTGACGTCGGAACCGCTGATCGATCCCACCGTCGTGGAAAGCCAGGTGGAGATCGTAAGATCGCTTCGGCTCGCAGCGGATGTCGTCGATCGGCTGAACCTGGTCGCTGATCCAGAGTTTGTGGGCGGTGGTCCTAGCCTCATCCAGCGCATGATGATGCTCGTCAACCATAAGCGCGAGGTTGAACTGTCGAACCAGGCGCGGCGGATGATCGCCGCCAACACGCTGTTGTTGAAGACGAAAGTGACCCGCACGGGTCACAGCTACCTGGCCGAGATCGCCGTCACGACCTCCAACCCGGACAAGTCCGCCGAGATCGCCAACGCGATCGCCGATGCCTACATCCGCGACCAATTGGACGGCAGGCTCCTGGCGAACCAACGCACCGAGGCCTGGATGAAGGCCCGGGTCGATCAGGTCAAACGGCAGGCGGATGATGGGGTTCTGCGTGTCGAACTGTATCGTCGCCAAATCACCGCAGCTGCCCTGGGCAACGGCGGCGTCCCTCCGAATAAAGGCCTAAGTTCGGCGGAACCGCTCAAGGCAAATGACGACGTCTCGACGACGCTGACGCACGACAGTGCCATGGCTCAACTTCGTACCATGTCTGATGAAGCGAACGCGCAGACGGCAAACTACGAGGCGTTGCAGAACCGGTATAGCCGGTTGACGCAGTTCTTGCAGCAGCAATCGCTCCCCGTCACCGAAGCTCGCCTCCTGACCTTCGCTGAGCCTTCGCTTTCGAAGAGCGCACCTAAATCGACGGTGATCATGATCCTGTCGAGCGTCGGTGGGTTGGTGCTTGGCGTAGCGCTCGCGTTCGGGCGGGAGATGTCCGATCATCGGGTCCGGTGGCCGAGCCAGATCCGAGATCTCGGACTACCCTTTGCAGGGTCCCTGCCTTTCAAGAAGCAGCCTAACCTTGTCGTCAGGAACGGCAAGGAACTGCAGGTCTCCCGTCTGGAAGCCAAGCTGCTGGGCCGTGTGCCGCAAGGCTCGTGGGTGACGTTATTCGATGCGCGTCGCCCGTGGTGCGCCGCCACCCAGACGCTGCTAAGCCTCAAGCTGGCCGTGGACCAGTCCAGCCGGCGCACCAACGGCGTCGTGGTGGGGATAGTTTCTCCGTGGCCAGGAGAGGGCAAGTCGACACTGGGCTTCAATTTCGCCCGTTTGTTGGTCGAGATAGGAGCCCAGGTCCTGGTGGTCGACGCCGACTTCACCTCCCCGGCATTGTCGAGGAGCTTGGCGCCAGTTGCCGAGTATGGGTTGGTCGATCTTGCCGAGCAAACGCCGATCGAACAATGCGTGAGCGCGACGACCTTGGGTTTCGACCTGTTGAGTTGTTCTACGAAATCGGTTCCGATACATCCTTTCCATCTGCCGGCTGGCCGGAACATGTTGGGAGCGCTGGTCACGGCGCGAAACAGCTACCAATATATTCTGATCGATCTTCCGGCTTTACTGACCTCGGTCGATCCCCAGGCCATAGCCCTGATGATCGACGCGTTCGTCCTCGTCACAGATTACGGTCGTACAACCAGCGACGACGTCGAGCAGGCCTTGGCGACGTCCGAGGCGCTGTCGAGCCGCCTCGTCGCTACCATCATCAACAGGTCCCGTACGGCGGGCCGCAATGACAGGCGCGCCTTGCGCCATGTTGCGGCGACTTAGGACCGGACGATGTTGAAAGCCCCACAGCGCGCTCTGCGCAGGCTTCTCACACCAGCCGCAAGAGCCCTCCGCAAGACGGTGTTACCGCGGGTGTTTCCCGCCGCGGCCGGCCATTGCTTGCCCGATCCGTTGCGGGAGATCCGAGTCGTCGGCCTGTTGAGTTCGGCTTCGGGCTTGGGAAAATCAGCACGGCTCTGCGCGAAGGTGCTCTCGCAATCTGGCTATCGTGTATCGGGCGCGAACGTCGCCAAGCTCTATCAGAGCGACGATGGCCTGCCACCCGGCGACTTCACGGGTGATGCGAGCAGGACCGAGGCTTCGATCTATCATCTCAATCCGCCGATGCTGATCCCCGGGATCATAAGAGCAAACCCCGTGCGCTTCTGGCGCGGCTACAACATCGGCTACTGGGCGTGGGAACTGGAAGTGCTGCCGCGCGAATGGATCGCAGCGATGGACCTCGTGGACGCGGTGTTGGTTCCGTCGACCTTCTGCAGGCGGGCCGTCCAGCAACATACCGATAAGCCTGTGGTCGTCGTGCCGCATCCGTTGACGATGGACGATGCAGGAACCCGCGACGAGAAATCCCACCACGACGGGCTGTTCCGGGTCGTCAGCGTCTTCAACTTCGGCTCGTCGTTCGAGCGCAAGAACCCTGTCGCATCGATCAGGGCTTTTCGGCAGGCCTTCGGCAATGACGCCTCGGCGGAACTCGTCTTGAAAGTCGGGGACGGCGACCGCTATCCTGCCGATCGCCAGAAGCTGGTCGAGGCCATCGGAGACTCCAAGAACATCCGGCTCGTCGACGAGATCTGGGACGAGGGGCGCCTTGCCCGTTTCATCAACTCCGCCGACGCTTATCTGTCCTTGCATCGATCCGAAGGCTTCGGTCTTACACTCGCGGAGGCGGTCATTGCGGGAGTTCCGTTGGTTGCGACCGGCTGGTCGGGCAATATGGATTTCTGCCGGCCGGATCTGTGTTTCTTGGTCGATCCTAAGCTGGTTCCTGTTCAGGACTCCCACTTATCGTTTCAAGGGCTCACGAATGCGGTCTGGGCGGAGCCGTCCATCGAGCATGCCGCGAGCCAACTCCGTTCCGTTCGGTCGGATGTCCCGGCAGCTCAGGCCAAGGCAGCACGGCTTAGGGATCATTTGCGTTCGCATCTGAGCGCCGCAACCTATCAAAATGCGCTTGCGCAACTCGCGCCCTGCGGCATGCCGTCGCCAGAACCTGTCGTAAATCATTATCCTCGTGGATTGCGGGCGGGTCCATGAGCGCGCTTGCCATCAGGACCCGAGAGGTGGCCGGCCCGGTCAAACTGCAGTGGATACCGGGTCTGATCGTGTTCGGGGCCGTCAGCTTCAACGCGGTCCTCGCCTTCGTCAACGGCAACGTGACCGGGCTGACTTCCGCGCCGGTGATCGCGGCCGAGGTTTTCTTTGTGGCCTCGGCGCATGCCGTCGCCTTGACGAACTACAAACCTCAGATGGCGACCTGGTACGCGCTCCTTGGCCTGTTTGTCGGCTTCGCCATCGTGCGATGCATCGCCTACCAAACCTTCGATGTGAAGTATCTTCGCGATGTCATGATCATACCTACCTTCGTTGTTCTGGGTATGACCTTCGACCCTCGCCGACTCGTCCGGGTCGTCGTCGCAGTTCAGATCTTGATGCTGGTTTTTTTGCTGCTCGAGGCAATCGATACGCAGCTCTACGCCGACATCTTCAAAATCATGGATTATTACATCAATACTCGAGGATACAGCGCTGAAGACTTCTGGAACAAGGACTCGACTCTGTTCGTGAGCGCAACTCGGCCAGACGATCGGTTCTTTGCCCTGATAGAGCTGCACAGGCTGTCCTCCATTTTTCTCGAGCCGGTCTCGCTCGGCAATTATTGCATGGTGATTGTCGCTTTCCTGTGTGCCTGTTTCGACGAGATCGGCTGGAAGGCGCGCTGGTTTCTTGTCATCTCGACTGCGCTGGCCATCATCGGATGCGACGGTCGCCTTGCGATGGCCTCTACACCTCCCATGATCTTGTGCTGCTACCTGGCGCCGCGCCTGCCGAGGAATAGTGCGCTCCTTTACATCCCCGGTGTTCTGGCTTTGGCCTTCGTGCTTGTGGCCATCGGTCACTTCGAGCCGGGGGGGGATGATTTTCCGGGACGGATTGCGCACACGGTCTATCTCCTGTCCAACTATGAGTCTGCGGAGTTTCTCGGCCTTTCCGACAAGTTCATGTCGAAGGCGGTCGACAGCGGGATCGCCTACCTCATCACCACGCAATCCATTTTCGTCGTCGTTGCGCTGTGGGCGGCTATTGTCGTAACGGCTTCCGAAAATCGGCCTGACAAAACCCGTTACACGCATGCTGTGTGCATCTATATAGCGCTCAACATGATGGTGAGTTTTGCCCTACTTACGATCAAAACCGCCGCGGTGATGTGGTTCATCTTTGGAAGTTTACAAGAAAGAGATCCAGTTCGGCAGAAATTACGTGCGCCCCGTTGGTCATCAAAGCAACAGCCTGAGGAACTATATGGATTGAATAGTACTTTACCAGCGTACGTCGCGCTCATGCGGCATGCTGGTAGCGATGTCGATATCAATCTTTAAAATCACGACGCAGACGCTTTGTTTTGCCTCGCTGCGGGAGCAGACATGACTGACCGTGTCTTGGGACTGAAATTTAGTTTGGCCGGAGAGTTGGAGCTGGCGCATACGGTCGTCGAGAAGGAAGTGCCTGCGGGCGAAGGCCCTCGGGTGATGGCCACCGCGAACACCGACCATGTGGTACACTTGGCGGAGAATGCCGCCTTGAGACAGGCCTACAGTCACGCCTGGGTGATCACCGCCGATGGCACGCCCGTCTATCTCTACGCCAAGCTGCGAGGCATGTTGCTGCCGGGCCGCGTGACAGGGTCGGATCTATGTGGTCGGATCCTGGATGGCGTGAAACCGGACGTCCATCGGCTGTTCTTCGTCGTCGGATCCGACGAGACGTCGGCCGGAATTCGAGCCGAGATGATTCGACGCGGATTCTCGGACTCATCCCTATGTATGCGTGTGCCGGCTCATGGCTTCGACACGGACAAGGTCTATTCGGCCGACCTGGCCCGGGACATACGCCGGCACCGCACGACCCACCTGTTCTTCGGATTGGGCTCGCCGAAATCCGAAGTCTGGACGGATCAACATCGAGTCATCATCGGTGACTGCTACGTCCTCAACTTTGGTGCCGGACTGGATTTCTTTGCCGGAACGAAGATGAGAGCGCCGATCATTTTTCGTAGGGCTGGCATGGAGTGGGCTTGGAGATTGGCGCTCGAGCCGCGCCGGCTGTTTCGGCGGTACTTGATCAATTCTTGGCGGTTCTTGTGGATCATAGGATTAGACGTGGCCAGCCGAGACGCCTGACGTAAGGACGCCTTCGACGCAAGGCCAGTCGTGACCGGTCCACAGCTTGCCTCGCGATGCGACTGGCCGAAGCGGTTTGGGTTCCACTGCCGCATCCCGGAGCCATCGAGCGACGCAAACTAGGTCGCGGCTGTCTCATTCGATCTGTCGGGGAGCATCGCCCGACCTTGAGCCTACAAGCGGATAAGCCGGCATGAAGCGATCCCCGGTCTTGATGGTAGACCGCACCCATGTCGGGCGGAGAGCCTCCGGCATCGAGAGGATCACGGAAGAGCTCTTCTCTTCGGAGGCGCTGAGCCCACTTCCGGTCGTCGCCGTGGAGGGCCCTGGTGCGAGCAGGTTGTCGATCGCCGCGGCGCAAATGATCAGGTTGCCGCTTTCCCTCCTGTCACATCCACGGACCCTGTGGGCTTTCTCGGGATACCCGCCCTCGCCACTTGCCACGTTATCCCGCGAACAATGCGTCATGTATGTTCACGACATGTTTTTGATCACCAGAAACGATGATCTCAATCGCGCGGCAAGGATCTACATGTCCTTGCCGTTTCGCTTGGCGATCAGACGATTGCGGTACTTCCTGGTCAACAGCCTGACGACCGGCAGAGCGCTCGCGCCCTACGTGAGAGCCGACGCCGTGATCCTTCCCTACCGCCCAAGGGTCCGCAACGTTTTCGGCCTTTCACCAAGCGTCACGGTGAGACGGGACGACACTCGCCTCGTCCTCGGCGCGATTGGAACTGTCGAGCCACGCAAGAACTTGCTCGCAGCCGCGGCCATCGTCCAGCAATTGGGTGAGCGGATGCAAAGGAAGGTTGAGCTCCATGTGATCGGACGATCCGGTTGGGGGGGAGACTTCGAGGCGCTCGGCAGGTTGCCTCACGTGAAGCTTTTGGGATTCCTCACCGACGAGGAGGCGTGCGCCTCTATCTCGAGCTTCGATGCTCTGATCTGCACGTCGCATGACGAAGGTCTCGGATTGCCTCTCATCGAAGCGCAATATGCCGGGTTGCAGGTTATTGCGCCGGACCAGCCCGTCTTCCGGGAGGTGTTGGGCGCATCGGGGCTCTATATCGATCCTGCCCATCCGGAAACAGCTGCAGAACGCATTGCCGGATGGGCCCAAGACATCGATCGCCGCTGTAAGTCCGCGGCATCAGCCGAGTCGAATACCAAGCGATGGAACGCGATTGCTGATCGGGATCGCGCTGCTGTCGTACAGTTCCTTTCGACGCTGTTGGACGCGCGCCGCACAGGTCAGACCGGACACCCGCAGGCTGCCCCAGACGCTGGGTAGCGAACCTCTCCGAGCCGCGGACCGACCGGCAACTCTCAGACCCGCGTCGAGACCGGTACCCTGACGACAGGGGGCCTGCGCCACGATGCGGGTCCGGTGCGATGGACGGCCGTCCCCGAGCTGTCCACGGCAACCGTCACCGGCATGTCCTGCACGACGAATTCATGGATGGCCTCCATGCCGAGGTCGGCGAAAGCCAGCACCCGCGCGGATTTGACCGCCTTGGAAACCAGATAGGCCGCACCGCCGACCGCGATCAGGTAGGCGGCCCCGTGTCGGGCGATGGACTCCACGGTCGCAGCCCCGCGCTCGGCCTTGCCGATCATCACGAGCAGCCCGGTGCGCTCCAGAAGCGGGTCGACGAAGGCGTCCATGCGGGTGGAGGTGGTTGGTCCGGCAGGGCCGACGGCTTCGTCGCGCACCGCGTCGACCGGTCCGACGTAGTAGATGGCGCGGTCCCGCAGGTCGACCGGCAGAGGCTCGCCGCGCGCCATCATCTCGCTCATGCGCTTGTGAGCCGCATCGCGGCCGGTCAGCATGCGGCCGGACAGCAGCAGGGTTTCGCCGGCCCGCCAGGTCGCGAC
>JAOYNC020013635.1:0-85215 GCA_025802115.2 Bertia moriformis
GAAGCAGCTCCTTGTAGGCTCCTCTCCTCCCAACTGGCGATTTTCTGGCTAACCACAGAGACAAGTCCCAAGACTTCGTCTCCTGTATTCTTTATCTGCATGGTGCGCGATGCCACCGCTGCAGCAATGTGGCTTTGGAGTTCAAGGCCTAGTTGGCTCTGGGGGGATTCGTGGGTTGGGGACGCGGGAGGCGTGTCCTGGTTGGGCTGCCCAGGCCATATCAGGTTCTCGGGGATAGCAGGGGGCTCTGTGGCTTTCTTCGGTGTTTCTGGTCTCGGCCGTTTGGGCGGTCGATTCGGGGTGGTGGTAACCCGGGGGGAAGCGGTCGGGGTTTTGTGGGAGCCCGGGACTTCCCCCATATTGATGTCGGCCATGGGATTGGCGGTAGCGCAGTTTGTACTCGGTGACAGGCTTAGGATTCGTGCGCAGGTAGTCCCTTGCTCAGTGTGTGTTTCTCGAATATGTTGTGGATGTCAAGGATCTTGAGGAGGAGGTTGGAGGCAGTGCGGGGAACACTGATGAGGAGGAGACGCGGGGGAGTATTTTCCGTGGGGATTGTAGTAGCAATGGCCATTGCGACAAAAATATGTATAGATATGGGGAGATACAATTAAGCTCGGGCAGTTAGCGTGCGTAGAGATGGCTTCATCCCGGGGGCAGATGGCGTGATTAAATACATCTCCATATACAATCCTCGAAAGCAGCCCTTGTTGATCAATTAGTCCATTGGTTTCAGAAATTTTTTCCTCGTTCGGCGTCTCTTGCAGTTTGACGCCGATAGTGGAGTTGTTGCCCGTCATTCTGGCTTTTTATAGGGCTGTTTCAGGAACGGGGCTCGGTCTCGGACTCTTGCCGTGGCCGACGGTGGTCTGATACGCTAATCACCTACTCCGTATACTAGGGGTGTATAAGTAGAGATGAAGTTGATGTTGCTTTGGATGTTACGTTTTGACCTACAAGCCAATATGAATTTCAACCATAATACCTACATAGAAAGTGACCAATTGGTGGTCAGAATGGGGTTCGATTTTTGGTTGGAGTGTTGCCAAGTCTGATGTCGGTTATTATCCGGCATTGGTTACGGAGTATATTAGACATAGCAACTGCTGTCATGCATGCATAGGCTCCTCGACAAAACCCAGGGGATCTTGGCAGGATGGAGAAGATAGCCTAGCAAAGATATACCATTTCTATTTCTTGTTTCTCATGGCCTAATATCATGCATAGACATTAAGGATAGGCACAACCGAGAGCACTCGCTACGGGGTAAAAGCTAAGACATAAGGGAGAATTCGTCAACAACAATATGGTTGCTCGCGTCCAAGATTCGAACAGAGGTGTAATCACTGGCAAAAACCGCCCTCCAGAGTTTCATCCCCGGTACTCCTATACTGAAATTAGCCATGTGGGCCGTAAGCCGAAAAAAAAAAAAGGGTGCAAACCTACTGTATTTGCGTGGAAAGGAAGTACGACAATCAATCACTAGCCAATCCTGGAGTGATCCATTTTGGATCCACGGCGTATATCTCCCGTTTCCCACGAACCGATCACAGTGTTCACCGAGGCGGTTGCCGTCGCACAGTAGTTCGATTCCCCATCTCGGATCATCGATCCTGATATCTTTACGATTGTCTTTGTCCCCGGTCCATTCGCTAACTATCCTCGCCGAAAATCCCAGGACCTGCTGTAGTGAGCGGTAAAACTCATCTTGATAGTATGCTTCCACAGGCCGGGCAGCGACACCTGTACCCAAGCGCGCCGCTGAAGCGAGATTCCGAAGGGAAAACCCTCTCAAGACAGCCTCTGCGAGAGATTCAATACTTGGGGATCTGTGGTATGGGAATGGCGCAGAGGGTCCCATTAGGTAGTGCTCAACAAACCTGCTCAGATCAGCAAAAGCTATATATACTTCCTGAGGTGTAAATACTTGTTTCAGATGCAGCTTCGTGGGGAATATGCACACTATGGTCTGCGCATCAATGTCAAGAGGCTCTGCGTGCAGCCACCCGTTTTTATAGCAAACATCTGTCCCTTTGTCATCTCAATCCAATGGAACATTCTGTTTGGCTAAGACAGACCGAAGAATATTGGCTGCGGCGGTGTCTACATTGCGGGGCGGAAAGCATCGCAAGAACCCGGTCAGTGCCAATAAGTCGACTGATTTGAGACTTGATAAGCTCAAGCCAGAGAGTTTGGTCGTGGTACGACATTTGTGCTTCATCAATTATGAAGACGATGTTGCAATTGTCGATATTGTTCTCTGTGACGAAAGTATAGCCCTTGCGCCTCGCACGTTGAATGAGGATGTCGGTATAGAGATTGTATCCATCTTTCGGCCAAGATCGGATCAAGACCGATGGAACATCGTGCTGTTCATCATATTCATCAAGGAGCTTCGCGAGTGTCGTCTTTCCCGACGTGGGTGTGCCCTGACTAGGACTACTTGTTCATCATCCAGTATGCGAGCCAGTTCCTGGACGGTTTCAGTCCGCGGGCACCGAAATGGGTCCTCTACATGAGAGTTATATCAGCAAGCAGTGCATAGAGGCGACAGGTAGAAAACTCCGGGAGGTAGCAGACCCATGACCCGCGGGTGAGAATGTGATGACGGGACACCTGTAGCGGGAGGATGCGTGGCCACTCCAAAATTATATCTGAAGAAATCCATGCTGGCAGATTTCGATAGTATACAGTCCGAAAATGGCAACTCGCTAAGAGAAGTTGCAGATGTGGGATATCGCATATCGGCCCATTGTGGTAGGCACACTGGTACGTTGTCTGAGATGGGGCAGTCAGGGATCATTCGGGAGTCAACGTCGCTGACTGTGCGAAGGCTTGGAGGTGTAAGGAACAGAGGATACTAGGTATCAATTTCAATTGACGATGGAGCGTACTATTGCTTGACTGTATATACGCTGTCCAATGAGTGCATACTAGCTTCTATCTAACTGTCGCAGATGGCCGCATCACGAACTTCATGCTTCGGTCCGCATCATTGTCGATATGAGCCACATTATAATGAATAACGTCGGACCAATTAGGCAAGTTTCACCAATGATATAAATCAGTGTGTACGCACATTTAAATAGCTAAGCATTCAGCCAGCTGCGCATACGTTCGTCAATAGGCAATATACCTTTTTTGTTACAACTAGTCCTCTCCACATAGACCCCGTTTAGCCCGGAAATATCGACTCCCAGATTCCCCTCCGGGCTCGAACATAATAGGGCTTGACGGACCGGGATTAGTGGCCAAGTAGAACTTATCAAGGATGAAGTTATTGTTCGGGTTTGAGCTACAGGATTTGGAAGCTGCTGCTTCTGGGGCACATTATTTGGGATGAAGTGCGACTAGAGCGCACAGGTGCAAAGAAGATACTTCTTCCGCAGCAGGAGGAGCGTTGGGGGGGTGAAGAATGGGGTTCCTTGGACCATATTTTGTACTAGCGCTTCAAAATGGCCACGGAAATAAGTATTCGGGTGCGTTTTGTAAACTTATCTGGGCTTTGACTGGTGTTGCTTGGTTGGGTTCTTGTCTTCTTTCTCTCATCAAATCGCATACCAAGAATACTTCGACTTCGTATCAGTCATATCTTTCGCCAATAACGATGGTCTTGCCCGCGAGACGACTGGGCTTTGGATACATGGTTTCGTTTCTGGAATTGTAACGCAACGTGTGGCGGCGAAGATAGTTTCAATTGATTATTCAGTTGTATGTCAACGCAGTGGACAGAGCCCCGGTTGAAGTGAGGGAAGTAGGGAATTTATAATAAGGGTGGACATAGTCTAGTTGAAATGTAGGCTTTCTCCAAGTTGGAGAATCCTGACCTCCGAACGGGACAATTGCAGGTGAGGTAGCCCAGGGTATCCTTTGCGCCACTCAAAATCTTGAGAAGAAAAGATGCAAAGCGCCATTCAAGCAGTGAGAAGTCTAAGCAAACAACCTTTAGCTTTCCAGCACTTAACAATCAATGCGTACAGTAATATCTCCCTCACACTACTGAGCTAGGCATTATATTTTGGTAGGACCAAAAGGGGAAACATCCCCCACCCGTATAATTATTAAGCCGCAGTGCAATGTACTGCATATGAGATTCTTGACCAGGGATTATTATTTAAGCATGATATAGGATCTACTTCCTCCTATCACTACTACGCAGAATATCTTCATCCAGGAATATTGCAGTAGAGGTGAAATCTCAGCCAGCTACCGCTTGTGATCCCCTTTGGCAGTCATGTTGTTGATGGTCCTCCCGGCAACCTTCATGGCCTCCACACCGGCAGGGACACCGCAGTAAATGGTCGCATGGGGAATGGCTACGCAGATTTTGATCCCGTTGAGATGGAAACGAAGCCAGCTTACTGGGTAAGATGCGCTGCTTGTGGTCTATACCGGGACGAGACCACACGTTGCCCCAACACCACCTGATCGGATATTAGCGATTGTAGCCCCATAAGATGTGACAATAAGTCTGGACTACAATTAAAGGTATTAAAACAAAAGATACATACCCAGTAGCAATCTGCTAGCCTGGGTAGGCAACTCGCTGGGCCCATTCTGCAACGCAGTGTCGACATAGGCATCGCCCACCATCTCGCGACGGCTGTGAAGGCCGAACCGGAATAGACCATCATGGATCAGGTGAGACGTGTAATTTATGGTGTTTGAATAGTGTTTATGAAAAAGGACAGACCAAGAAGTACGAAATGATTACTGCCTTGTGGCTCATATATCAGTAATCTCGTTTGCCGGTTCTACCACCAAATTCTCTAAGTGTTCCCTTAGTCCCGACGTATACGGAAACACGGCAAATAATATGATCTTGAAGCTTTAGAGAAAATCGAGAATTTCAGGGACCCTGTTATTGAAACAAGCAGGTTCTGCTAGTTCTAAGACAAAAAATAAAAGTACAGAACAAAAAAGGCAAAACCCAAGGTACAGTTATCAGTCATGATGTTCATGCCCATAAACCAACTGCAGAGGCACCTCCAGTTCAAACGGTTTATGAGTCAGATCAAGTAATCTGATTTCCAGATTAAGAGCGTACAGCCGCGCAGCAAATGCAGATGTAAAAGTGGGCGTCATGTCCAACGGCGTATTTATTGGCAGGCAGATTGATGTCGTCCATTCTTTTCTTGCGTCAGATGATGGGCTTAGTGCCATTAACATATCGCGAGTATCCAAGTCAAAGAAGTTGGATCTTAACCGAATCGGGGACAGTGGTGAGCATTTTGATCTTTGTGGTATTTGTTGAAGATTCTGTTTTGAATAGTATGTTTTAATACGTAACCGGGATTTTAAAC
Source organism: Bertia moriformis (assembly GCA_025802115.2). Classification (NCBI taxonomy): domain Eukaryota; kingdom Fungi; phylum Ascomycota; class Sordariomycetes; order Coronophorales; family Bertiaceae; genus Bertia; species Bertia moriformis. Next base: position 5,304 of record JAOYNC020013635.1, read on the forward strand.
GGCATCTCAGAAGATCAAGCTCAAAGCCCTTCACCTTAATGGGGCTTGCTGGCGTGAAGGAGACTGAGATAGCGCAGTGTGAGCTCCCCCTAGGAGCAGATGTATCCAGGTTAATCGGTGGAGGCTCCCTTGTCAACATAACCATTTCTCCCACCGCCAAGCTCTTCCAGGGAATACAACAATGCTGTATCCTTATCGACCTCACAGACACCATCTGGAATTCCCCGGGGAAGTCTTCAGTAGCCGAAGGCGGTTGCGCACCAGAACGGGGAAGGACTTGAATCTGATTCATGGCGTAGAGTCTGCGTAAAGCTGTATGCATATTTTCGGGGGGACTTAACGTCACACTAGTTTGAATTGCATATAAAACAAGCGGCTGCTTGTATCGTTTGTTTGCTGCTTTATCCACAAATTCGTCTCCGTCCTCGAAAGAGGGGGGCAACTGGAGGGAGCCTTCTGGGTTCTCGGTGCCAGGTAGGAGGAATACTTTGTGTGGTATGGTGAAGTCAAATTGGAGAAAGGATATTGAATCATTGGAGTCTGGCTTTTGTATAGAATTGGACCAGTTCGGTGTGCAGTCCATTCTGAGGAACTTTTTTTGGCTGCGTCAACAAAATTGGGATGATGTTCTTTTAAACAACCTAGCTTACCTGGTGCTCGACCATATCTTCAAATGGGTAATAATCAGCGTTCCGGTCATGGTCATGGTTGTGCATCCAAACTCGTAAACGACCTGGTTATCGTATAAGTAACTAAGAGTCCCATGAATTATCTTATCTTATCCATGGAAACAAACCTTCAAGTGTGACTCTTAAATCCACAATATCGAATCCCGGAGAAGTGATCTCAATGAAACCTGTAAGGATATCTCCCGGGAACCAGGCCTTTTTGCCAGGAATGCTAGGTACTATAACTTTCAAGACACAGAAATGGCATTTAGAGTCTTCCATTTTACATTTCTTTCTCCTTGTAGTTCGTTCGTTGGCCACCAATGCAGTTCATCGATGGCGTAGTTTTTCAGGCTATCCAAGTTTAATGTACGTTTTATATCAAATCCGGACTTTTGGCAATCCCCAAATTGGAGCAAGTCAACTGATCTCTCCAAATACGCTAAATGAATGGACGAGCAAGACCCTGGACATTATCAAGGAAATACAAGCCCGTACGGATGCATCTAATATGATGGAATCGAACATTCAGGTTTATTTTGGCATTTGCAAAAGGCAAGTTTTGTTGCTTTGGGAGCGCCATTATTACTATACAAAGCATGGCTATTGCGATTATCAGTGACGAACTCCATACATTCATATTAGTTTCCTTCTCCGGTTGCGGATTCGCAGTTGGGCAGGCCTGGAAGGTCTCTAACAATACATCTTTGATATATGCCGAAGATAAAACACATGGATGAGTACTATGTTCTCTCGTCAAGAAGAAATCATAGAATAGGACGAATCTATTGACTCTCTTGTTATAATCTGCATGCTTAATGCGCAAGTTCCTATAACAGTGTCAGTATATATAGGTAGTCAATGATGGCAAAAGGAAACTTACGCTTGCAAGTTTACTTTTTGCGCGAATTTTGGGTCCAAAACAAGCAAGGAGCCATGGAACAAGTGTCAGGAGAGCACCCTAAAACTGATGGTTAAATGATGAATTACTTGGGCTGTGGGAGGAGGGAAAATCAATTTCTTACAATTCCGCCCAATAAACTGGATGCAGCAGGATAGCCCATATTGGTGAACATGGCGTTGGCAACCAATGGAAAGACACCACCTAGTAGGTTTCGACCTGCGCCGTCATTTATAATCAGGGCTGACATTTCCGCATAGATAAATGGAGGCAAGAAATATTGTACTTACAGCATGATTGCGCTGCAATAGCAGAACTCGCGTATCGATGATAGGTATCAGCCAGGTAGTTGAAAACGGCCAAGTAGACCGAGAAGATGCCCATTGCCGCACATCCGACGCCCAGTGTCGGCACAATCCATGGAATGGATGAGTACGACGTCCATCCAAACCAGAATAAGCCTATGGGCAACAAGACCGATTCAATGCAGGAAAAATAGAGACGTCGCTCGGCTGATTTTGGGAGCTTCATGAAGTGCTCTGTGATCCTCTCTTGGTAGATACTTATTATGGTGATGAGAATTATCCCGACACATATTGCTGGAAATCCTGGTTAACTTTTTTTTTCTTTTCTTGGTTATTGGGATTTCTTACATGTAAAGACAGCTCCACTCTCCTGAGTGTTGAAGTTATGGTTTGTCTTGAAAACCAACGGAACTGAACTGAACTGGAGATACAGGACAGCCCAGCTAAAAGCAGCCCAAAGAGAAAAGAAAAAGACGACAGGCTCCGTGAACAGCATGTCTGGAGAAAAGTCAGGAATCATAAGGCTTGACAAATCCAAAAACGGCATGTAGGGAATTTACGGAATGGACGGTAGCAGGAGACGCTGATCATTTGGACCAAAGACCCCCGCTGTTCATCACTCTTCACTTTCCACCTGATCTGCTTGATGTCATCTCCCTCACCAGCTCCGTTACCAGGTATGATGACTCCATGATAGCCAGCAGTCTCAAGCTTTTCATAGTATGCATTTAACACTTTGGCTTTCTGGCTTAACAGAACACTCCCACGGGTTTCTGAGAAGAAGAAAAATATCAAAATGACAAATGCCCCCGACACAATAGCATGTGAGTAATAAATCCAGCGCCATGTAGTGTGGTACACAATAATGCTTGACAGCAGCGGAGCTAATGCTGTGCCGAAGAGAGCAGCGGCAGAGAACAATGCCATGGGAGTGTTTCGGTCTTCGGCGTGGTAAAAGTCGCTTATAACACCTCCAACCATTGTAGAGAAGGTTGCTGTGGATTGTCCTGTCAGTCAAGACATGAAAGTCTAACAGAAGAGAAAATAAACATACATGCCCCCACACCTTGGAAAAACCGCGCTATGACAAGCCCAGCAAACGAATGTGTTCCACCGCATGCGATAGTACAGGCTATTTTAGAAATATCATGTTAGCTTCGGGTAATCGATCTTTTCTCTCAGATTCTTCGTAATGAACGAGCTTGCATACCAACAAAAATAATCCCACTGATAACAAAGATCGGCCTCCTTCCATTGATCTCAGAGAAAGGAGCAAGTACCATCGGCGCAAGCCCAAAGCCCACACAGAAGATCGTAATAGCCAGATTGTACACCACCAAGCTGATGCCCCATTCTGCAGTCAGCTCTGTTGACGCCGGGCTGGCCTCCCCTGCAGAGTAACCGGCGAGGGCTGTCACTGCACATGAGATCCAAGTCATAATGGATTTGCGCCATTTAGGCCACAGAAACGGTGATCCATATTTCTTCAGGTTGGGCGGTTCTGGCGGCGAGAATTGCCCGGATCCGGGGGGTGAAGTGATGAGTGGTGTTGGGAGTGGTGTGTCGAAGTCGAGATAGAGATATTCGATCTCTCGGGATTTGATTTTGGAGAGCTCGTCCATGATCGTGATTTTGTTATTGTATGAGAATGGGTTCTGAGTCGCTTTCCAAGTCCATATTAACTGGAACTTTCGTACTCATAGCCTTTTTATACGAATAAGGGATGAAGACTTCATGTTGATAAAAAGTCCCGAATACTCGCTCCGAAGTTTTGGAGAAAGAGCTAGAGATCACTTCATGATATAGTCGATTGCTAATCTAGTTTCGTGCAGGAGAAATTCAAATTTACATACTTGGAATGCTCCGAATACGTTAGGTGCCGGTCCCCATTTTGGGGTAGGATCTCTCCAATTTGGAGCGGGTGAGAAGCCTTGGCCGTAATCGACCAGCGATTCCACGAGCCGAAGGCGGATAATAAAGCAGGCTATGGGGTCTGGTACAGTTTATGATAGTTACTGTATGGTCATGCTTTGCTGGATTCGGTGGGGACTCATAGCACTGTACGGTTCCTTAAAAGGAAATCAATGAGACGTGCAATCTGACAAAACCTATATATCTATCTGGGCTACATAGTTGGTTGACGCTTGTTCAAGTGGCATTGACACTGATGCGAGCTATTGACCAAACTCTAGCTATACACGGGTCATTGTATGGTTTTTGTTTTTGCCCTTGCTCACAAGCGTAGCGAGTGAGTGAGGCTCTTATGTCAAGCACCAAATCAAACACACTAGTTGACGCAGCAACAATTCTTTCCCAATCGGCTTTAGAACCGGGACTCACATGGAGAGTAACGGTTGGGATATTTAGGGTTGCGTCAAGTTTGTGTCAAAATCTGTAACGTAGTCTTACTGCTTTGGTGCCCGTGATCTCCTTTATGTGCGCAATATAAAACGTTCTTCTCTTGACTGAGGTCAAATAACAACTGGGTCGTTGCCCCCATCTTTGTCCACAACGAAAGCCCGGGGGTCACCTCGGTTTGAGGATGGCTTACCTCTCAATCCGATAATACAGTGCTCGCGCGTCACCTACGTAACGAGCTCACCTTAGCGTCCAGGTCCAATTTGTTGTGCGATCCTTGCGTGTATTCTGTTGTCCAGCTTGTTTTTAACAAAGTCTCTCAACTGTTGGGGTTGCCGGTAAAGGCCTTTCTAATCAGGACTTTTGATTCGAAGGGATGAGGATAGATCAGAGGGGTACTATAGGGGTTGATCTAATTTGCAAAGTTAGATGATATTCACAACGGTCATGGAACATAAGAAAGAAAGAATAAGGGAAAGCATGGTGTCACAAGCTACAATTGCAATCGCATCAGAGGTTTGATGGTGAGCAGGGCCCAGTTGGGTTGGTTATATCCCTTAGTAGTCTCTAAGTTTATGGTCGTCAACCATTTGGGTCCTGCGTACATGCCGCCTAGGCGGTAATCCTTGCATTTCCGGAATCTTGGAAGGACTGCAATCGTTCTTCCAAGTTCTCAATCATTTTCAGGTCTCTCAAATAAGCTCGTTCATCGAGATCCATGACATATGAGTGAGTCCTCTGCATGGGCCTGCTCTGCCTTTTTAAAACTTGACTTGCTTCGAATCAAAGAGATCTGTTCATTGAGGAATGTGATCTGAGCTCCAGTATCCATCAGGCTGGGTTGGCTTATGGGCATTCAGGTTATGAGGGGTTATGGGGTCGCCTATCCACTTTCTGAGAAATGTGATACAAACCATTCCATATACAAGAGAAGGAAAGAAGGAAGAATTGAAAGGAGGGAAATCGGCCATACCTTTGTTTTCATTCCTCCCCCCGGCTCCCTATCCCCCTTGAACACGACTAATATGCTTCCCATCTTGTCCTACCCCTCCTGGCTCTGGCGAGTTTCGATTTGCTGTCGAGATACCAGAGAGATATCGAAAAGCACTTAGCCTCATGTTCCAACTCACTCGATTCTTTTCCAATCTGAATCAGCCCAATAAAAGTTAAATCTGGAAACAGACGGTTCTCAACCAGAAGGACAAACTCCTCGGGGTAGATTACAAGAAAGCAACTCAGCGCGGTTGTTTTTGCCTTGTCCTTAGTGTCGAGCGTGCCATATGGCGTAATCTGATACGCAAAATTAGTTTCTATTCAGAGAGTAAAGAGAGAAAGGCGGGAATGAAAAGGCTGATGGCACAATTTGACATTGCAGCTGACTTACACGGGTTTTCTTGGTAAGGCGACTGGGATTGAACTAAAAGTGTCTTAACATCTTTCACTGTGTTCAAGTGCCGCATGCTGTACATCCCAGATCCGGCAAACACGCTTCCAAGAATGTGCCCCCTTCCTTTCGAAAGGTGTTGATCTTATCCCTTTGTTCCTCGGCGACCTTAACCTTTGCCGATTCTCTGTAGCACCTGTGCTGATCCGGGTCCATAATGTACTCGGTTATTTTGGTGGGTGACTACCAACGAATCCCGGCTGTTGTATGTTTTGTCTTTTTTTTTTTTTTTTGCCTTGCAACTTAGAGTGTTGTGCAGGGACTGGGCTGCCCATAACCAGATTTTGTTGGCGATATGACGAGTATAATTGATATTGGGACTCGGGATGGCGTTTGGAAGCTCGACCATAGGTCGTCACCTGGACATTCTTGTTCTCAGTCAAGTCGAGAAAGTATGGAAGTAGTTCAAATGACAGGTATAACACGGTTCGGGATTACTCGGTTCTAACGACAGAGTCAACACGGGCAAAGAGGCTCCTGCTTGATCGGTTTGCATAGATATATCAAGATAGGGACGGTAAGCAATAGAGGTCCTCTAACACTTCAACTCAGAAATCCTCGTTCACAAATCCACCATCAGACCATATATAACCCTGTGTAGACTCTGTAGAGAAAAGGGGCTTGAACCATCCAAGAGGTTTAGGAAAACTGTGCCTGATAACGCCAGCAATGCAAATTTGAATTTCATGTGATAAGTGCTTCCATATCTGGACGAGATGTACGAGACGGCTATCTGTGCTCCAGTAGATAAACAGAATAATGTAGAAGAGAATGAATGAAAAACTAGTTACTAGGGGATATAGGCTCTGCAAATTGAGCAAACGGTAGACATATGTCTCAGTGAATTGCACCATTCTTTCACTAGCTGGATAAACGTGGATATACGGAAGAGTACTAAAGGTATTTTAGTTTGCCTGTCAGATGTTATCAAATCTATGCTCCGTTTCAGGCCTGGTATTGAAGACACCTCAGGCATAAAAGCCAATTTATCCCGCATCACACCCGGCCACCTCCCTTAAGCTAACTATGCAAATCGCAAGACATAAACAAAACGAAAATGGTGGATAAGCCTCCGGTATGACTTGAATTCTACATCTTCTAATTCAACTTAAACAACACTAACCACTATCTCATATTTTAGTTCCCCGACTCCGACGGGTCCTCCGACTTCGACGAAGACACCTCCACCCTCCCATTCCCAGAACCCCTCTCGCGCGCCTCCTTCCTAACCACCGACTTCGACCCAGCGCAATACCTTTCCTCCCTCCGAAACCGCCACCAAAGCCTCGAAGACTTGCGCCAGGAATTGCGCGATCTAGACCAATTGCTCAGCAGGGAGTTACTCGATCTCGTCAACGAGAACTATCAGGATTTCCTATCGCTCGGGAACGCGCTGCACGGTGGGGAGGAAAGGGCTGAGGAAGTCCGCGTCGGGCTGTTGGCGTTTCAACGGGATGTGAATGCGATCAGGGATAAGGTTGAGGCAAGACGGGCTGAGGTGGAGGGGTTGTTGGGGAAGAAGAAGCAGTTGAGGAAGGATGCGAATGTTGGACAGGCATTGCTGGATGTTGCGGAGAGGATTGAGGAGTTGGAGCAGCGGTTGATGATTGGGGAGAATAATGGCCAGGGTCAGCGCGAACAGTCGGATGAGGAGTCGGATGGTTTCCTGGAGGAGAGTGACGAGAGTGAGAGTGATGATGGACAAGCTCCCCCGAACGCCGCGGCTGCTGTCTCGCTGAAGCGACTCGAGCATCACATTCAGAAATATGTTGCCGTCACACGGCTATCTGCGCGTATTGGGGATGACCATCCATTCCTACTCAACCAACAGTCGCGTGTAAACAAAATCCGATCCGCTGTGCTCCACGACCTTAAGACTGCTCTTGAGCAAGCTAAGAATGTCGGCGAAAAGCGTGATGTGAAGATGCTATCGATTCTGGGTCTCTACAAGTTGATGGGTGAAGATCCCAGTGCAATAACTGCGCTGAAGAATCTCAAGTTATAGACTGCGCCATAATCCGGGTTCCTTGCATAGCGGTGGCGTTTGGGTTCTAGCTTCTTTTCATTTTCATGTCTCGTCCATAGACAGGTATATATCGCAAAAACTCATTACCGTGATACACCGTTCCCTTTCCTAAAATAACATAATTTGTACACGCATAAATTGTCAGACATGAAAAACTATTTTACACACCACGCAAAGCCGTGGCATCTGGCGAGTCATCCGACTTGAATTCGCCATTCAAGCTGAAGCCAGCACCGTGCGTCGAGCTCAGCACCTAATGAATGTTAGACATGTCATGTGATTTAACACTAGAAAAAAACTCACCACTTCATAGATCTCCTTAACAATGCGGTCGTTAAGCCCAGACGCATCCTTTTTGACCTGGTCAATGGTTGCCCGCAGGTTGTCACGCAGCTGCTCCGGAGAGAATGCCAGCTGACCAATGGGTATCCGGATAACAGCATCTCTTTCTCTGTAGATAGTACCGCCCCGCAACATCTCAACTCGCGATGCCACATCTTCAACCACAGTACCCGTCTTCGCACTGGGCATCAACCCCCGAGGACCAAGGACACGACCCAGCCCGGCCTTGTTCAACGCAGCCAAACTGTCGGGGTGGCAGATGAGTCGGTCAAACTCGATTTTGCCGTTCTTCACGGCGTCGAAAACCTCATCTTCTCCGACAAGGACTGCTCCTGCTGCGCGGGCATCCTTCTCATGCTTTGTACCTGATGGGCAAACGACACAGATGCGGGATTCGGTCTGGACGGAGTGTGGGAATCGGAGCATGTTACGGATGACCGGTCCGTCCTTCTTCGTCTTTAATCGGATGTGGATTTCGTATTTCGAGACGGTGGGCTCACGACCGACTTCCATTGCACGGATATACCTGGTAAAGTCAGTCTCCGCCGACAATCCGGAGCCGGTAATCCACAATTATTCCATACCTCATGGCATCACAAAGAGAGAATTGCTGCATATCCTTCAAATCCCTCTGCGTAAATTCCCTGGCACCCTTCTTCGGCTTCGCCTTCGCTGCCTTCTTGCCCTTGCCCTGCGCTTGAGGGTTATTGCTTTTGGCTCCACGAAGTTGCTGTTGGTAAAAGGTCGAGAGGAATGGAGCCATTGGACTCTGGCGAACTGCAGGTCGACATGACGACAAAATGCTCCTTGCCGCGGAGGGCAAGGCAGAACCGTAGGAAGACATGGTGCTGAGACTGCGACACACAGCGTTCGGGCTCTTTTTGGCGACGGGGAATGTTTTCTGCTCCGAAGCATCTCTCTCGGACCTGTGTCGGAGAAACATAACGCCGGCGGAACCGCCCTATGAGCCATTATTGCCCCTCCAACTTTTTCTCTTCTTCCCCGCGACGACAAGACTTCAATTCATTCTTTATTTGTCCTGTGCAGATTTCGTCGCCAGGATGTCTTGCCAGCTTACTTTGGCCTCGCAGGCCAACCAGGCCGAGTTGCTTCCGGTGCTTCTCGTTGCTACCTCCGTCAACGCGGCACGCCCAACCCCGGTGATCGCGATCAACTACGAGAACACTGCTCTTCTGCACGAGGGCGAAAAGGCCGTTGTGCAGTTCACCGGTGCCAGTGGCTCTCCGGTCTATGGTACTGAGAAGGCCATTCAGGAGTTGCGTGCCAATTTCCCGTTCCTCAACAGCAAGGATGAGAAAACTGTGAGTCCCGCTTCCTCCGGTCTACACAGCGCATTTTTCTGACTCTCTTCTGTACGATAGGAGAATCAATGGCTCTCTCAGCTCGCCTCGTTTACCGTCCTTGACTTCAAGGCCGTCGAACCTCTGCTCCAGAATCTCGATGCTTATCTCATGCTTCGATCTTTCGTCGTCGGCTACGCGCTCTCTACTGCTGACATTGCGCTTTGGGGTGCCATCCGAGGAAATCGGGTCGCCATTTCTGCTGTCAAGAAGGGAACACTCGTGAATCTGACTCGGTGGTTTCGCTTTTTGGAGGAACTTTGCCCCTGGGCCAGCTCGGCCCTTGAAGGCTTGACCGGGGCAGCCAAGGAGAAGAAGGGCAAGAGCAGCCAGGGCGCTAACTACGACGTTGGCCTCCTGAACACCGACAAGGGAGTTGTGACCCGTTTCCCCCCTGAGCCTTCTGGATATCTCCACATCGGTCACGCGAAAGCCGCTCTTCTCAACGACTACTTTGCCCACGAGAAATACACTGGAACCCTCCTTGTCCGTTTCGATGATACCAACCCCTCCAATGAGAAGTTGGAGTTCCAGGACGCCATCATTGAGGACCTTTCGCTCATGGGTATTAAGCCCGACAAGATGAGCTACACCAGTGACTATTTTGATGAGCTGTACCAATACGCTCTTCAGATTATCCGGGAAGGTAACGCATATGCTGACGATACTGATAAGGAGACAATGGCTGCCCAGAGATTCGACGGTCTGCCCAGTAAGCGTCGTGATGCCTCGGTTGAAGAGAACCTTGCTCGCTTTGAGGATATGAAGAACGGCACTCCCGACGGCGTCAGGTGGTGTATTCGTGCCAAGATGTCCGTTGACAACCCTAACAAGGCCATGCGTGATCCTGTCATTTACCGGTGCAACCCTGCAGAGCATCACCGCACTGGTCCTAAATGGAAGATCTACCCCACCTACGACTTCGCCTGTCCCATTGTGGACTCTCTTGAGGGAGTTACGCATGCTCTGAGAACTATTGAGTACCGTGACAGAAACCCTCAATACCAATGGATGATCGATGCTCTCAAGCTCCGTACTGTTCATATCTGGGACTTTGCTCGCATGAATTTCGTCCGGACATTGCTCTCTAAGAGAAAGCTCACCAAACTTGTCGACCAGGGTGTCGTTTGGGGATGGGATGACCCTCGTTTCCCCACCATCCGTGGTATTCGCAGACGCGGTATGACTGTTCCGGCTCTTAGGGAGTTCATCTTGAGACAGGGACCCAGCAAGAATATCATCAACCTTGACTGGACTCTCTTCTGGGCTACCAACAAGAAGTACATCGACCCGGTCGCACCGCGCCACACTGCCATCCTGAAGAATGATGCTGTCAAGGCTATTGTCAAGGGTGCCCCTGATGCTCCATTCATTGAGGAGAAGCAAAAGCACGCCAAGAACGCTGCTGTTGGTACCAAGAAGGTTGTCTTCAGCAACTCGATCCTCTTCGAGCAGGAAGACGCCAAGACATTCAAGCAGGATGAGGAGATCACAGTCATGAACTGGGGTAACGCCTTCGTGCGCAAGATTGAGACCGACTCTGCTTCTGGTCTTGTCACCGGACTTGAGCTCGAGCTCCATCTGGAAGGTGATGTCAAGAAGACCGAGAAGAAGGTTACTTGGTTGTCCACTGAGGGTCAGGAACTGGTCCCTATTGAATTGGTGGACTTTGACTACCTTCTCAACAAGGACGCCATGCAGGAGGAGGACAAGCTGGAGGATGTCCTGAACCCCAAAACCGAGTTCCGCGACGACGCCGTTGCTGACTGCAATGTCGCTGAGCTAAAGGAAGGTGACATTATCCAGTTCGACCGCAAGGGCTACTACCGTGTTGACCAGGCGTACTCGCCGGGCAAGCCGGCTGTTCTGTTCAACATCCCTACAGGCAAGACTGGAAAATAAATGAGTAAACGAGCGGATGCTACCGATGATTGATGAGGATATACGAACGTCAGAACGAGATATCTCACTCCGTGTGTAGAAAATATATATTCATGTTTTGGTATCATGTCAGTTCAAGGTTACATTAATTTGGACTTTTTAGTAGGAATATTGAATCTCGCAACCGATCAGATACCGTTCTCCACACTTGGATATGTCTGCTCTAGCAAAATATACATGTAGCAAGGGTTCTGGCACTTCCGGATCACGGCGGAGACTCATAGTGAAATGTTGTAGTTCCAACATTCCATAATTCTATCATGACGAGATGTTTTAGGCCCCTTCAGCATCACATTCATGACGTCTACGAGCGGTCGACGGCCGTTATGGGCTGTCCGGAAAGGGAAACTGTCAGGGTCGAAGCAACCTCCGTTTTATACTTACACAGCAATCGATTACGAGACAATCTCAGAATGAGAAACCAATTCAGGGCCAAAATTCATCCACAGTCCTCTTGACAACCACTTAGAAGCAGTTAAAGAGCGGTTGTATCTTCCGACGTTGTCCCGTGACCGCGGAGGCCCGGATCTCCCGGCCCGCTCAACGCCAACGTTCCACGGACCACACCCTAATTCCAGTATGCCAATGACCTGCAACCACCAATTCCTCGCACTGAACCACGTCTGGCGTTACATGACTTGCTTCTCCTCGTTCGTCGTCTCCTGTCAGACTGTCCACGGTTTCTTTCGGGGATCCTGCCGATAGGTAGACATGCTCATACCGTGGGTCTTACAAAGTCAATTGAACCAGTATGGATATCTCCGGAACGAACGGGATAATGAGAAAATGGGATGACAGTTCATGCAAGGCCATGAAATGACCCATCAACTTACTCTACGTCATGACACTTTAGAGCTCGAGGAGGGTCACTGACTTCCCGGAGTCCCGGGAAGCACAAGAAACGCAGCAACATGCGCACCAAGCAACCTGTTCTCTTTTGTATACCCAGCCTTGCCGGGGGCTTCCTAGTCTCGACGTCAGCATGATAGTCTGATAGGATGGAATGCATTGGCTCCCGGGTAACGATTGACTTCAGGGTCGTCGCTCTGTAACTTCTAATAGCGAGACAGCATCTTTCTGTTCCTGTTTTTCCCACCGGGTGGTCATAATATCGTAAGGAAAGTATTTCCACCCAACAATCATTTCTGACTTTCTCTTTTTTCTTTTCTCCTTCCCCTTTCTCTCTTTGCTTAATCGTTTCCCGCCCTTTTGTCTTCAGAGTGTGTCTGGCGGAGTGAGCGCAGTGCAGAGCAGAGCAGCAGAGTGTATCGAGCAAGGCAGCCAGCTTGGATTATCGTGCTGCCGCGGCAAGTGATTGAAAAGAGATAAGGATGGCCCAGCAAGGCAGCTCCGGCGGCGACATCGAGCGCGGAGACGCCCCCAGACGGGTCTCCGAAGCTCCCTCGAGACGTATCTCCCGAGCATCCATCAAGGAGGACTGGGGCCAACTCGATGAGTATGGCAAGCTTGTCAAGTACGTCTCAACCTACCGTGAGGGGGGTGAAGGAGGTGGACATGCGCCCGACGAGGAGGAAATAGAAAAAAGGGTTTGGTACGCTCCTTGGAAGACGCGAAAGCTGCTTGTTAGGAAGACAGGTGATAATGCGGGCCAGTTTCCTGATGAGTGGCATATTACGGATATTCGGGAGGGTTTGCCTAGTAGTGAAGTCCCGAATCGACGTCGGCGATCGGGATGGAACGAGTTGACTTCTGAGAAGCCGAATCCGATTGCTCAGATTCTGTCCTACTTCAGAGGTCCTATTCTTTACGGTAAGCCGTCTCATTCTACTAGCCATCCAATTTGGACTGTTTCTAAATTGTTTTCTAGTCATGGAATTGGCTGTTCTGCTTGCTGGTGGTTTGGAAGACTGGGTTGACTTTGGTGTGATTATCGGTATCTTGTGTCTGAACGCTGCTGTTGGTTGGTACCAAGAGAAGCAAGCTGCAGACGTCGTCGCTAGTCTTAAGGGAGACATTGCCATGCGTTCGTTGGTTGTCCGTGATGGCAACGAACAGGAAGTTCTTGCTCGAGAGCTCGTGCCTGGTGATGTGGTATGTAGCAACCCCAGAAATAGTGCTGTTCTTCTCGGTGCTGACACAATGGTAGATTGTTATCGGTGAAGGTCAAGTTGTTCCCGCAGATTCCAAGGTTATTTGCGACTACAAGGACTCCAACGGCTGGGAAGAATTCCGCGCGCTGCAAGAACGTGGCGAACTCGAAGAAAGCAGCTCAGGCTCCGAGGAGGAAGAAAACAAAGAGGACAAAGAGGGCGATGGAGATGAAGAAAAGAAAGAGCAGGAGCAACAGAAGGCCAAGAAGCGAGGCTACCCCATTCTGGCTTGTGATCATTCTGCTATTACCGGAGAGTCTCTTGCCGTTGATCGTTATATGGGAGAAACTGTTTTCTACACGACTGGTTGCAAGCGCGGCAAGGCTTATGCAGTTGTTCAGACTACCGCGAGGTACTCCTTCGTCGGGCGTACAGCCACCATGGTTCAATCGGCTCAGGGTGCTGGCCATTTCGAACTTGTCATGGACAACATCGGTACTTCTCTTTTGATTCTGGTTATGGCCTGGATTCTCGCTGCGTGGATTGGTGGCTTCTTCCGTGGTCTTCCAATTGCTTCGCCTCGTCAACAGACGCTCCTGCACTACACTTTGGCTTTGCTGATTGTCGGTGTTCCTGTCGGATTGCCTGTCGTGACAACTACCACCATGGCTGTCGGAGCGGCTTATTTAGCCAAGAAGAAAGCTATCGTGCAAAAGCTTACTGCAATTGAGTCTTTGGCAGTATGTCACTAATCCTAATTTGGCACCGAACGAGACTAACACAATGATAGGGTGTTGATATCCTGTGCTCCGACAAGACGGGTACACTTACGGCAAACAAGCTGAGCATTCGCGACCCATTTATATCCGAGGGTGTTGACGTAAACTGGATGTTCGCTGTGGCTGCTCTGGCTTCTTCGCATAACATTGAATCACTCGATCCCATCGACAAGGTCACTATCCTCACATTGCGGCGCTACCCAGGAGCTAGGGAAATCCTTCGCAGAGGATGGCAAACAGAAAAGTTCACCCCATTCGACCCCGTCTCCAAGCGTATTGTGACCGTCGCCACATGTGACGGAGTCAGATATACATGTACCAAGGGCGCTCCGAAAGCGGTGTTGCAGCTAACAAACTGCTCCCCTGAAACCGCAAGCGCCTACAAGAAGATGTCCACTGAATTTGCACGCCGTGGCTTCCGTTCTCTGGGTGTCGCAGTTCAAAGAGAAGGCGAAGAGTGGACTCTTCTCGGTATGCTTCCGATGTTTGATCCGCCTCGCGAGGATACGGCGCAGACGATCCACGAAGCTCAGAACCTGGGTATCAGTGTGAAGATGCTTACTGGTGATGCTCTTGCTATTGCCAAGGAAACTTGCAAGATGCTGGCGCTCGGGACTAAAGTGTATAATTCGGATAAGCTGATCCACGGAGGTCTCAGCGGTGCCATGGCAGGTGATTTGGTTGAAAAGGCAGATGGATTTGCGGAAGTGTTCCCGGAGCATAAGTATCAGGTCGTCGGCATGCTCCAGGAACGTGGCCATTTGACTGCAATGACAGGAGATGGCGTTAATGATGCGCCGTCATTGAAGAAAGCCGATTGCGGCATTGCAGTTGAAGGAGCTTCTGAAGCAGCCCAGTCTGCTTCGGATATTGTCTTCTTGGAACCTGGTCTGTCGACAATCATTGACTCGATCAAGGTCGCTCGACAGATTTTCCACCGCATGAAAGCCTATATCCAATACCGAATTGCCCTTTGTTTGCATTTGGAGATCTACCTGGTTACATCCATGATTATTCTGAATGAAAACATCCGTGTCGAGCTGATCGTCTTCCTGGCCCTCTTCGCCGATCTTGCAACTGTTGCAGTGGCCTATGATCATGCATCGTTCGAACTGCGGCCCGTTCAATGGCAACTTCCAAAGATCTGGTTCATCTCCGTCCTTCTCGGTATCCTGCTCGCACTGGGAACATGGGTGGTCCGCGGTACCATGTTCCTACCCAACGGCGGTATCATTCAAAACTGGGGTTCCATTCAAGAAGTCCTCTTCCTCGAAGTTGCGCTCACAGAGAACTGGCTGATCTTCGTCACGCGAGGAGCAGACACATGGCCGTCAATCCACCTCATCACCGCCATCCTGGGCGTCGACGCGCTGGCCACCATCTTCTGCCTGTTCGGTTGGTTCAGTAACGAAAACATGCCTACTAACCCGCCAACATCGTTCGTGGAGACCAGCAACGGATGGACTGATATTGTCACTGTCGTCCGTGTCTGGGGCTACTCGCTCGGTGTAGAAATCGTCATCGCATTGGTGTACTTCATGCTGAACAAGTTCAAGTGGCTCGATGACTTGGGCCGGAAAAAGCGCGACAAGGGTGATCTCTGGATTGAGAATTTGCTCGCTCACCTGTCGCGTCTTACAATCGAGTACGACAGAGATGGAGAGCCAAAGGGACGGTACTATCTTGCTGCGGCCAAGGAAGAGGAAGAGATGGAGTAGAGTACGAGGCGTCAAGTTATGCCGACCGGGAAATATATTCTCTTGTTGGATTTCAGATTCCCTTCTCCGTTAACTATGTGTCTTTTGCAATCTGTTACATTTGATATCACGGAGTTCGATTTCGATGGAAAAATGGTTTATCTCAGGTATACTCTACTACTACATAATCACTAATATCTGGTAGTTCTATTGGAGTTAGATAGTTTAATTAATATATATACCTATGTCGGTTTGTTTCAACATTTGACAACTGTTATACGTGCAATTTCTTTGAGATTCATATGGATACCATGTGACGGTTACTCGAGGTCAAAAATTGTCCGTTTGCAAGGCTTGCAACCTCCCATCCTTACCACAATCCTCGGGGAATTACTTGCTCTGTCTCTTGGGTATAGAGACAGACTGAATCAACCTATCTTCCATCAACCATCCAGTCCCGATTCTCTCTGTTTCCCTCTTTATTTAGCCATGGATACCCAAACATCATTAAAGGTGCTCTTCGGTCATCAACTGAGCAGAGAAGACGCAGGCCTCATCCGTCAATTTCTCGAGCTTATCTCGCAGTATTCCGGTCCTAGCTTTTCTGTCCCTAAAGGAGTAGACAAAAGCAACTATGGAGACTCTACAGATAACGGTGATCCCCCTCTGTTACTCGATACAACTAGATCCCACTGACAATAATCCATCTCCATAGATCTCATCAACCTATCAACAACCACCAACTTACTCTCAGCCCTACAAACCATAACCAACACTCTCTCAAAAATCGATGAATCCAGAATATCCAACGCCCTAAGTCACGTACTTTACCTCTGCACCGAAGACCGCGAACTCGGAGGCCAGGGTCTCAGTCATACACGTCCACTTACAGATGCAGATCGCGAGAAAGTTCTTTCTCTGGTTGATTCGTGGTTATATGCTAGTACACATGATACGCAGGTTGCTGGTACGGAATTAAAGGCCTCTGGAAAGTGTCGGCCTATGACGCTTTCAGAAAAGATTTTCATGCACCATGTGCTCCCGGGGAGCTGGACTACGGGGCTGAAGGCTGGGGATGTGGTACCGATATCTGTGGATTGGGTTCTTGCGTCAGAGGTTTCTTGGAAGGTTTGACCACCGTATATATCTAGATACACATTATCACAGTACTAACTCTGGCTACTAGGGCATGATGAAAACAATCAACGAAGTGGGTGCCACGCAGATCTGGCGCAACGACCGGTTCTGGTTAGCGGCAGATCATATTGTCGATCCGAGAATTGAGCATCTTCCGAAGGTTAAGACGTTGATTGAAAAGTCTGAAAAGGCGCAGAGGGATTTTAAATTGACGGATTATAAGGGGAAGAATGTATGTCTCGGGTTGCATGATTTTATGATCATACTAATATTTTGATTGATAGTACACCATCCTCCATACAGAGTTTGTTCGGGAAAGAGCTCAACCCGGAATGCTCCTAGTAGGTTCCGACTCACATACCTGCTCCTCTGGAGCCGTGGGCTGTCTTGGAATTGGGCTTGGTGCTGCAGATGTAGCAATGTCGTTGCTTACTGGGACTTCATGGTTCAAGATCCCAAAGTCGATCAGGATCAATATAGTTGGAGAGCTGGGGTTTGGTATCGGAGGTAAAGACGTTATTCTCCATATACTGGGACAATTGAAGCGGAATACTGTCGCTGCGGATAGGATTGTGGAGTTTGGGGGACCTGGTGCGAAGTATCTTTCTTGTGATGACCGGTTTGCTATTTGTAATATGTGCACAGTACGTCTCTATCCACTTAATCAGATGAATTCTGCTAACGGGATCAGGAATTCGGTGCCATAACAGGAATCTTCATACCAGACCCAGTCGTACAAGACTACACCAACCGCCGAAAACGAGCCCTCTACAAGTCCTCGCCACTATATTTCCACCCCGACGACAACGCCCAATACGCAGAAACCTTCACCATCAACCTCTCATACGTCCAAACCTACATCGCCTTCTACCCCTCCCCTGACAACGTCATCCCAGTCAAAGACTGCTCCCCAATAACCTTCGACGGCGTCTTCATCGGCGCATGCACCACAACCGAAGAAGACCTAATCCTAGGCGGATTTGTCCTACAAGTCGGACTACAGAAAAACTTACCATTGAAAAGAGGTAAAAGGCATGTAGTGTTTGGTTCTCTGCCTATTACTAAGCGTTTAAGGGAATTGGGTATCACGGAGATATATCAAGATGCTGGTTTTCGAGAGTCTGCGCCGGGGTGCAGTTTTTGTGTTGGGATGGGGGCTGATCAAGCGGGTGTTGGGGAGACGTGGCTTTCGTCACAGAATCGGAATTTCAAGAATCGGATGGGCAGGGGTATGATTTCGTTAAGTCACTTTAGCTAACAGAGTATGAGTACTGAGACTGGGTATAGGATCGTTTGGCCACCTCAGTTCTGCAGCTGTTGTTGCAGCATCGAGCTTCTCAATGTCACTGGTTGATCCATCGCCGTTTCTTGATAAAGTGGACAGAAGCCTATATAAAACCCGAACGCGGAAGGATACCGTTTCAAAACAAACTTCCGCGGTTGTGTATGTCGAGCCCAGGATTCCAGAAACTCAGCCTACCCAGGCCTCTCCGAATCCAAAAGTCCGAACGAACAGGGAGACACCTGTTTATAGCAAATGGATCATTTCAAGCAAAGTCCAGGCTCTCGGTGACTTTATCGACACTGACGCAGTAAGTATATTCACACCGACATCCTTGGCCATAAACTAAAATGCAGTAGCTCGCACCAGCCGAATACCTCGTCGAATGCGAGACAGACAAAGCCCTAGGCCAGCACTGCATGGAACACACCTTCCCCGAATTCCGGGACGCAGTGCAAGCAGGTCGCCAAGTCATCGTAGCAGGTGAGAGCTTTGGATGCGGATCGTCTCGTGAGGAGGCGCCTAGGGCTCTTATTGGTATTTTCTCTCTTCTAATTCTGGTACCTCCACTCAGAGGCTAATGTGTGATAGGCCTCGGAGTAAAATGCGTAATCGCCAAATCTTTCGCTTTTATATACGGCCGTAATCAGCCTACACTAGGGCTTTTGGGGATTACGATACAGGATGATTCGTTCTACGAGAAGGCAACAGACGATGCAGAGATCACAATCGATGTCTACAGCCGGGAGATTACCATCGGAGATCGGATGTGGAAATTCGAGCTCGATAATCTAGAAATAAAAATGCTGCAGAATAAGGGCTTGGCGGAGGCGTATAAGAAGTTCGGGAAGGGTGTATTTGATAATTTGTGTGAAGATGGACATACGGAATTGTCTGGGAAAGCTGAGTCTATTGATTCTTCGCTGGAGTGGTGATTGTGCGTTCATTTTTCAAAGCATTCAACGCAGGACGTCAGCGAATTCCTCTCATATGCCTTCAATCAATACCTGCTAAGATTCGCGATATCATATGAAATCGAATTATCACTATCACGGCCATTCAACTTGCAGTCACATCATCAGCAAATGAATCAGGGGAATACTACCACCAATCAAGCCCTATCTCGGCAAACAACGTGAAACGTAGACTAGCAGCAGACCTCTCAGTTATAAGGCCTCATTCCTGCCACCAATAAACGCGTTCCCTGACACTTGACATTAGATCCCATCCCTTATACACTACTATCCCCAGAAAACCTCGGTGCCGGCCTCGCATATAATTCGTTCAGCATCCTCAACCCATCCAGCACATCCCCAAAACCTTCCCACTCTCCAAAACCAACACCCCAAACGCCCTCGCAACCGCCGCCATCGGCGTCCCATGCCAAACAACCAATTCCTCAACCACACTTTCACAAATCATAGGTTGGAAATTCCGCAACCGAATCTGTCGACACAAACTGCTGACTTCGCTTTCGTCGATAGTGCCCTGGGAAGCTTGATGGGCGCGGTTGTCGTTTGCTGGGGGACAGGTTCGGTGATGGAGCATACCATGTTTTGCTGTTTGGCTGCGGGGCTGGTGGTTTCTTTCTTCATATTCGATGAAGAATTTCGGATCAGAGGGGAGAAATACCCAGCCTGGGTCGTTTGTTGTTGAAGTTTTGCTTAGCAGGTGCCGCATAACGCGATGCTGTTGCCGGGGGAGTAGGGGTTATAATTTAAATGGCCTCTTTGGGTGGGATGGTTAAGCTTCATTTATCAGAACCATCTCACTTTGTTTTGTCCATGGGCAAGGACAAGGGCGTGCGTACGTTTTGATAGTCCCAGTCTACCACAAGGAAGATGTCTGGGGTGTACCGGCGCAGGCCTAGCATTGTTTTTGGGAGAGTTTTGTTTGGTGTTTGGCGGCTTTTGTGAAAGTTATGTAGGGGTTGAATGTGAGCGACACATGGTGTGGTTGGTTCTTTTGCTCCTCGCCACTTGGAAATGTTGTGTATTTTTTTTTTTTTGTGGTCTAGATGCAAACTGAAGCCTAGATGTCAGCTGATCGATTACATAGCTACTTCATCAACAATCTTTTAAACCATGCTTAGCCCTTGTGTTAAAAAGCGAATCTTTTAGAAAAGCATTCTTCCTATACGATCAGTCTTGAAGGATTAACTAAGCTCAAAACAAATTAACATGATCACAGCTTGCTCTGCGGCGCGTCACTGTACAATGACCGGGTCCGGTTCATAGCATCCACAGCCTCCTTCTCGATACGCTTGAGGAGCTCGCCGCAAGTCGGGATATCATGAATCAAGCCCATGACTTGACCCGCAGTCCACACCTGTGCTGGTCAGCAAACATCTCAAATCGATGGAATAGGGAAACGTACACCAAAATCCACATCACCGTTCAAGAATACCTCACGTCCACGCTTGCCACTGACAAACGGGGCGACGTCGCTGAATTCGCCGCTCTTGCTCTCCTGCTCGGCCTTCAATGCTTCCCGCGACACCTTGTTGCTGAACAACCGGCTGGTGTTCCTCCAGCGGCGCAGCACCAGCGCGGTATCAGTCTCCTGGGAGTTCACAATCGTCTCCTTGACTTTCTGGTGAATTGGCGATTCGACAGTACACATGAATCTCGTTCCCATATTAATACCCTCCGCACCCAACGCCAACGCCGCCGCCAACCCCTGCCCATCAGCAAACCCACCGGACGCGATAAACGGAACCTTAAGCTCCTGCCGCGCACGACTAAGCAAGATGAAATTCGTGATATCACTCTCACCCACGTGACCCGCGCATTCAAACCCGTCAATGGACAGGAAATCAACGCCCAGTTTCACAGCGGACTTGGCGTGTCGGACAGTCGTGCACTTGTGCAGGATGGTTGTGTTTGCTTTCTTGAGCTTCTCGATGACCGGGCCTGGGTTGTTGCCTGCTGTTTCGACGATCTTGATGCCCTCGTCGATGATGACTTGTGCGTAGGCGGCGTAGTCTGGCGGGACGAGAGCGGGGAGGAGGGTTATGTTTACGCCGAAGGGGTTCTTCGTCATGGAGCGGCATCTGCGGATTTCTTTGCGGAGGTCTTTGGGGGTGGGTTGGGTGAGGGCTGTTAGCTGGGTGATGTTAGGTTTCCTTCTGTTGTAGTTATTTCAATGGGTTTTGACGCGTACAATTCCCAGTCCGCCAGCATTACTGACTGCTGCTGCGAGCTCTGCGTATCCGACCCATTGCATACCACCCTGGACGACAGGGACTATGTCTGTTAGTGACAAAACATCTGGGATAGGAAGTAGAAAGTAGTACCGGTGATGCCCAGTTTCCGCGTCAAGGCCGTATTGAAAGGCATCTTGACGATCGATGACTCTGGTAAAATAGAGAAGACCAGAATGCGTCGATACGCTGAATTATGTAGGAGATAAGTTGGCCGGATGGTCAGGTGAAGCACAGCTTAACCGCGGACTCCTTACTCTTTTGGGTGCGGAGAGACCAGATTGCCGAGGTTCAATTGCTGATTAGATATCACCGACGGTTAACTTATGGCAATCTACAGTACTCCGTAATGTAGAGGGTAGAAGGACATGGAGATGATGATTTACTGATCTTGCTGATGGTATTTACCTGATAAGTAATCAATATTGACCGTCATTGACCGAGAATCGAGAATCGAGAGTCGATTCCTTAACTACGCGTACCTGACCGCGAAGCCCGCGCATGTGACGCCGGCGACTATGAATCTTCTGACGGGGATAGATCCATGTCTGAAACTCAAGTCCCGTGAAACTGCATGGCAGCGCTGGGTATCCTCGACTGACAAGGCACTACGCGTCCGGGTTGTTTTGGCCAGTTGGCCGGCGTCGCTACGTGTACTCGCATCTTCACAACCATCCAACATAACATATATCATGCAATTGAGCATACGAATAGATAATAGATGTAACCCTGATATGAAACCCCTTCCTCTCATGGACAGAAAGAACTGGGCGATTAACGACGGGCCGTACTCCTTCTCGAGTCTCTAACCACCTCTGCGGTCGCGACAGAAAGCCGAAACCAGTGAGGCTCTGCTAAGCACATACGCATCATTCCTGTGTGGTAAAACGCCGTGAGCTGAGACTCTTGGAGAGAAGAAGAGAAGGAGAAGAGAGACGGGAGGGAAATTTTAGTTTTGAGAACACACAAATAATACCAAAATAGTAGGCGGTGAGATGTGGAAAATGTATCTTCCGGCTGGTAATGCCTCGCCTCTGATTGGCCAGCGGCTGTACAATAACGCCCAAGTCCCGTGACCGGAGACGAACCCGAGGTTGTCCGTCCCCGTGATTCCGATCCGGCAATTGACGACGACGACGACGGCGGCGACGACTTTCTCCTACGAAACGACCGTGTCGAATTGTTTGATCGTGATTGTTCTTTTGGGTGTTGTCTCATATCGCCATGTTCTCTCAGAAGCTCGCTCAGCAGTCGCTGCGACGGCGTATGTACTCTCTGCACTCCGGATAGTGAATCGTGGGGAATCCCGTACTGATCGTGATTTTTGTCGCAGTTGCCGTCCAGCAGCCCTACGCCATGCGCTGGTCCATGACCAACGCTGCCTCCCCTGCCGCTGTTGCTCTCGGAAACAATGTGCAAAAGAGGTCAGTCAGTCGATGCTCAAGTTTGAACGGGTTCCGCGATGTCGCGATGAAGTCATGCGATTGGCGTCATGGCGAGGGGGTCACTAGATGTATACTGACTATACCAGACAAGCGGCCACCTCCAACACATCTGACCCGACTCAGATCCTCGCCCAGCAGCGCAAGAACCGCCCCGTCTCCCCCCACCTCTCCATCTACCGCCCCCAGATCACCTGGATCGGCAGTAGCGCCC
Source organism: Bertia moriformis (assembly GCA_025802115.2). Taxonomy (NCBI): domain Eukaryota; kingdom Fungi; phylum Ascomycota; class Sordariomycetes; order Coronophorales; family Bertiaceae; genus Bertia; species Bertia moriformis. The sequence goes on from JAOYNC020013635.1 coordinate 28,454, forward strand.
ACCGTGTCACCGGCATCATCCTCTCCAGCGGCCTGTACCTCTACTCGACCGCATACCTCGCCGCTCCCGTGCTGGGCTGGCACCTCGAGACCGCCTCCGTGGCCGCAGCCTTCGGAGCTCTTCCCATCGTCGCTAAGGTCGGCCTTAAGAGTCTCATGGCCTTCCCCTTCGTTTACCACTGCATGAACGGTGTTCGCCACTTGGTTTGGGATCTTGGTCGTGGATTCACCAACCAGCAGGTTATTAAGTCTGGCTGGACTGTTGTGGGGTTGAGTGTTCTGAGCACGCTTGTGCTTGCTTTTCTGTGATTGATTCGGTTCATACCTCTTGTTTTTCCTTTTTAAAACGGCTTCTTGTGCTATATATTTTGTACGGCTCAATTATGGTTTATTGCCCGCTTTTTTTCTTTGCAAGTTCATACCTCATCCTACGACCGGAAAACTTTTCCTTACGTGTATACACTACTGAATGCATACTCTGAAAACACTTGGATCTCTCGGATCAGACGTATTAATTAGTATCGTTGTACACATTCCATTACTTATGATAATAGGTGGCCATCATCTTATGCCCTGATGATGATATCCGCCGTCTATGCCGTTCAAAATACACGATATCGAAATTGCCCCATGCCCCTATTCAGATCGTCAACACTCAACACCACCACAACCAACAACGCACTCAGCCTATCTTCAACTTCACCTATCTATCCATAACCAACCCGGTTCAAGCGAAAGCGAAAGCACATCAAGCAGGACTCGGAGGCGGATTGCTCGGAAGCGGTCTAGGTGTGTTTGGCGGTGTCGGGGCACCTCTCATGTTGAAATGGGCTCTGTTTTGGGGCTGCAGTGTGTGTGGTGTGGTCTTCATGGGGGTGATCATGTTGTTTGAGTTGGATTGAAGGGAGTATTGGTGGGTATATGAAGTTCGCGAGGACTGCGAGGAAAGATATGTTGGATGAGATTGGCAGGCGTTCGCGTGTCTTGCCTCTCCTCCGTTCGTGGCCCAAGAGGTATAGCCAAAATTATCTTCCGTAGCTTCCTTCCGTTGCTTGTTTATTTGTCTCTGGCAACTCTCATAGACGAGCTGACTTCCCCTTTATAATTCCAGAAGCTCCTTCGAGTTGCACGACACCTTATCATTGCATATCCCTACGGCGAAACGAAGCTGCAGACAAGGTCACGACAATTTCTTAATACCACCGGCAATTTGCAGTGCAGTATGGGGAGATAGCTGGATCCACTGCAAGGGCCCGTACTGATATATCGGGCAGGATGTTGGTGACACTTGCGTTGTGAAGAAGCCAATCTGCCGGGCACATGCAGAAATATAGCGCTACTAACGTAGGGTTACCGGTAAATCTTGATTTATCTTTAATCAACAGCTAAGTCCATTATTAGCCCTTGTGTTAGCTTGTCTAGAAGACGTCCGAGTGGCGATTTGGCGTTTATTCTGCGTAACTACAGAGAAGATCACATTAACAGAATTCGATTTGAAGCAGATAGGCTCTACTTCGCATAAGAGTCCCTAATGACAGGCCCTCATTTTTAAAATCAATCACCGTGCCTTGTCTGAAGATGTAATGTTTCCAACCGGATAATGAGAAGAATTCAAGACTATTCAGTTCCCACCCATCAGCAGCGCTTAAGAGAAAACGCTCCACTGGAATGCAAATGCGGTTACACAATTTTGCTACGATCACAGGTGTCTATAATACACATCAACACGTGGGTTTCTATCCTGCTAGCAAAATGAGGAGAACAGATTCCATTAATACACCAGTCTGTTCGACAATCAGTTAATTTCTTCACACGTTATCTGATGTTTTCCTATAGTATATAGGTCTACTAGCGTCTGGTCTGGCTTTGGAGTGGACTGGCTATATTGTCATACTTGTGCAAATGTACAGTCAGTGCCTTTTATCACGTTAGTCTCCTGGTTCAAATCTCTTCATATACAGTATCTTGACATTTAATTATATACTGCAGGTTGCCACTCATCAAGCCTGATCCGTCTATCTAGAAGGCTGGATGTTCTAGAAGCTTGCCACATCAGTCCAACCTGCATTTCCCGCAGCTTCATACGTGGTACCCGGGGATAGGTTAGACGCTCAGGTCATTTGTGATACGCTGCACTACTTGCTTCACGATTCAATTTCGATTAGTTCTCAGTCGTCAGCTTTGTGCTACGTTATATATATGGGCTTTAGGGCTATTTTATTTGTGAGTGACTAGTTTTGTAGTGTTTTGTATGATATAATGATGCAAGGCATTGATCTTCTAGGTAATTTCCTAGAAGCTTGGGTAATAGAGGGGTGTATACTACTAATGTGCTAGCTTACGTTTTCATCAAATGAGATGCTTCTCCCCGGTATATATTTACATTAGAATAGCCGAAGTTGCATAATATTCACCGCCGTCAATTAATCAAGAGCTTCATTATTGTAGAGCCAGAGAAATATGCTGAAGTGAGGGCGCTGGTTCCAACAGCTTTATAGCATTCATTCAGTCTTAGGATGTTGGCCTTGTATGCTTGCTCGAACTCTATCCGATCAATAAACGTGGAAAATGAAAAAAAGTATTCTCGTAATTCAGAACTCATTAGATTCTAGATTCTATTTATTTATACTCCTGTGGTAATAATAGTAGGAAATCATTTATGTCTTTCCAACTAAACAAACTCCCCCACCCCATATGTGAAGATGTACTCATTGATAGCGCTAACCCAATTCAGTTTAGCGCCATTTGTCCGAAATTCTTCGATTTCACTCTCCGCGCCTCAAGAAAATCCTCCAATCCAGAATTGCTCAATTGGCTGCAGTTCTCCCATTCCACATCTCTCGCCATGACCTCCACACTCCTAACCCGGGCAGCCAGGCCCGCGTGCCGCACCCTGACCAGCCCCAGCGCGATCCTCTCCGCTGCACAACTCCCACCACCACCCACCACCACCGTCATCCGCGGATACTCGACATCTACAGAAACGACCGAACACAAGCCTCGATGGGCGCATACCCCGCCCCGCGCCAAGGCGCCGTTCAGTCTGCGGTATAATTCCCGACGGCCCGAGTATTTGGTGAACTCGGACCCGAAGAGGCTGGATCAGTTCTATATTCGGATGTTGGGCGAGGGTGGTGAGACAGTGCTTTCGGAGGAGGTGAAGTGGCTTGCTGTTACGCATAAGAGTTATGATCAGGGTCGGAGGGGATTCAATGATCGGTTGGCTTTTGTTGGTTGGTGCATTCCCTTTCTCTTTTGCGTCTGGATTTGGCGCCATGGTACTAATGGTAGTGCAGGCAAGCGCATCGTTCAATTGCAGACCTCGCTTGCTTTGGTGCAGAACCCGGCGAACTCGGCTGGTCCTGTTGCGGAAGATCCCCATGGCCGACAACCGTTTGCTCACCCGGCGTTGGAGGGACTGGACAGTCTGTCTGACAGCATGAAGGTGCTGCTCACGGGTAAGACGAAGCTTGCGCAGTTGGCGCAGAAGTACGACATGCAGAGTGTTCTGAGGTGGTCGCCGCGGAAGGTCGGTCCTCTTTCTTTTTTTTTTTTTTGTTGCTAAAGCTAACTAATGTGTACAGCCCAACAACCTCGCTGCCTCCGGAATCGAACTTGTCATGGCTCACACAATGTACGCGGTTATCGGCGCCATTGCTCTGGAGAAGGGAGGACATTTCGCCAATAAGGTGGCCCAGGATCGGATACTGGAACCCTTGGGCGTGAAGACGATTGCCTAAGCTTTCTTTGGGAGGATATTACTGGGAATGGCATATCATGGCGTTGTTCCGTTGTCTCTTGTTTCTTGATATGATATGTTTAAGGATGTAACATCCTCTGTATATGTACTTTAACGATACGGGTTTAGAATACCACGACTTCTCAACAATCACATTGCATTATTAAATAAACGAGAGGGAAAAAAAAAAAGTATGTACGGTTCCTCTGACACCGCCCGGATAACCAAATAAAATACCCGGCCAGCTCTTATGGAACCCTCGCTGTAAAACGATCGTAGTCTCCGCGCCTCTGTATCGCAAGATTCAGCAATTGAACCCTGACAACCCCCGCGACAGAATGCCACGAGAGTTATAGGAGCCTCCCCCCAAAGGAAGAAGACTGATGCAGCCTTGTACTGTCTATCGAGAGCGTAAATTGGTACAAAGAAGAAAAGAAAAAAACCATTAAACCGGCGGAGAGAAAATTTGCTTTTATGCTGCCAGTGCTAATGGCACTAGTCTGTATTAGGAATGGTGCGTTTTCTGGATTAGTAAGCGAAGCAGCACGGCAAGGCAGTAAACGGTTTTCTTCTTGGCAATTTTTATCAGGTATTCTATCCAATGGGGTGATGGCGTAGTTGGGAGCGCGTTCGACTGAAGATATTCAAATATACCTTCGGAAAATCGGAAGGTCGCTGGTTCGATCCCGGCTCACCCCATTTTTTTGCTTTTGGATCGTGTACTCTGTTCTGTCTGAGGATCGTGTGTGGTTTTGGGGTTGGTTGCGAATTGAGAATGTTCGGTGATGTTTGGGTGGTCCGGACACCAGTGGTGTGGTTTTTTTTTTTTTTTCTGTGTTTTCGTATCTTTTTGTACGAATCGTGTAGACTAGCAGCAAGGATACGAGAAGAGGTTTGTAGAGACACCATGTGCGAACGATGAGAATTCTGAGATAATCTTGTCGAAAACACGATCTGGACAACTCGATTTCTGCGGAGTCATGACTGTCCTTCATCAAAAGCAATAAACGCGCAAAGGATCAGGATGTAGAGCCTTCTGACAGCAACATAAAGGACTCGGTGCGTTCAGAAGAAAAAGCTGGATATGTACTGACTTCCCCGTATTCCACCGGCGCGAGTGTAGAAGGGCTCAGAAAATTGCCATAACGATTGGCGTGAGGTTTCATTACCTTCATTCAACAAGAGATAGTCGAGCACCTCATTGCAGTTGACACTAACGCTTTGAGGATTTAGGACTAGGGTCTCTGGCTTCTGGTGCTTGCCGGGTCAAAGGACAATCTTTTGAAGACATTGCTAGCCAGCACTAGTGCTGAAAGCTGTCGATGTCGTGAAGATCAGGTCAATTACACCTTCTGGCCCGCTCATCGAACTTGTAGCGGTCATAATATAGCCTTAGGCCCTTCAGCACTGTTGTTCCCTTATCATCTGATCGCCTTGCAGTTTTTTCTCGAATTGATCCCCCTTGCATTCAATTGATTGATGGCCAGAGCTTCGGTCTCATTGTCTCTTTCCCATGTAGTAGGAAAAGATGTGAGAAAACATGTCCTCAATATACTTTGCACCAGTCCTGAATCTTCTTTCCATGTGCCATACTGAGCTGCCTGAACTGCCACAGAGCATCCTTCAAAACTTCTCTGCATGATTGGCTTTGTTCCTCATTCTCCTCGGATTTCAGGGAGTGGATTGGAGTTTATTTTGTCTCTCTTCCGGCTCGAACATGTCATAAAAGAAACATTGCATCCTTGATGCAGTTTCTGGACTTCCAGACAAACAGAAGGGGGCTCCTTTCCAATAGACTTCAGCTCATGCCGGGCCTTCCTCCCTCAACGGTAACTCCCAGTTTCAGGTCCTCATTTCAAGCAGAGGGTTCTGTGACCCAAGCGAGCTGATGTCGCCCGTTGTGCGGCTTCGGTCTGCCGTCGGTGTTGGCTTCAGTCGCCACGATTGTGGAGGCTGTCGCTTATATCATCAAGGGGTTTTCGATCAATGCGCAAAAGAGGCCGCCATTATGCAATGTTGCGGTATTTTCCTGGCATTCATTGATTTTACGTATAAGTTCCAAGGGAAGAATATGTAATAGACCGGGATTGCTCTCGAAGTTGGTCTGGCCTATGAGCCGAAACAGGAACACAGCCAGCCTATCCACATTTTTCGGTGTTCACACTTGTCCGCACAAGACCCTGAATTATTGTTGTTCAAATATTTGATATTCGTTCAACTGGGCCCGAATCGAGGAGGAGTGGTGTTTCCCCGGTCGTACTTAGTTTGTCACTTCCTCGCTTTCATTGATAGCCTAGTTGGGGCATTTTCGAAGACTCCAGCCACTCTACTGCTCGGTAACCCCATTCATCGTCTTCCTGGATGAAATTCAGTGTCATAATGGAGGAAGTAGAGAGTTGGGACTATTGAATAACATAAAACGGAGGAATTTATGAGTGTGGCAAATAAAACAAATAAGAGTGAATCAGAGGAGAGAAAGAACAGACACTGTCTTCAAGAGGGAACGTAGAAATTACCACGAAGACCGGCAGACTTTCCATAATAGTCCCTAAGCATAAGCAGGAGAGTTGCTCAGTGGGCGCTCTTGATTTGGTAAAGAGGTTATGGATATCTGTAAGCAATTATACCAGACTTTTAGTATCGCAAATATAGGTTGCATATTGAAAGGAATGCGCCAGACTGATATCGGAAGATCTGGAGCCATTGGTTATCCCGACCCGTCTGATTGATTTCACCCTCTAGCCTTAGGTTCTATACTCTCTTTTTTATACTTAATCGAAACATGTCTACCACGAACGAGCTGCGCTGTATACAACACCATCAAAGTTACATGCACTTCGGCGCAAACCCACACGTGTCATTCTCTCTGTCCATACACCACTTGATCCTGCAACCCCCATCTCCCCTCTCCAATATGCTTTCCATAAAACTTCACCAGCATGCCAACAGTAATAGGACCGATAATCGTGTTGAGAAGAATCGCCCATACACCCGTGATAAAGCCCTCCTCGCTGACATACGAGGTCGAGTTGTATCCGATCTCGATGATCAAGAGGCCGATTTCGCCTCGGGCTACCATTGCTGAACCCAGGAGGAGAGCCGAGAGCCAGGTTGCGTGGGAATTACGGTTGTCTTTGGTTGGGGGTGACGGGCCATGTTCTGTATCTTCGGTCTCTTTGGCCCGGCGGGATGGTTGGGGCTCGGATTTTTCTCTGGTGAATAAATGCGCGAGAACCTCCCATAGTGGAACCCAAATCCCAACGATAAACTAGATCTCATGGTTAGATAAGGTATACTTCTGACCCAGATAATGGTTTACCTTCGCAAACGCCATAAGAAGCGTATACAGCACCCCTCTCCAGATGCGCCTCCCTGTCCAAAGCTGCACAAAAGGGATCGCGAAGCCAATACTAGCAAAGAAAAGAGGCGCCATCAGATATTCCTGCACACCTAGCAGATAAGCCTCAAACGTATGCACAAAAGTTGGACTCTTATCCGCTTCTCTCTCGCCCTCTTCCCGACTCGTCACGATAAACGGTCCATCGGGATGCTTGCTGGGAAGATATGTGAGGAATGTGCCTGCCAGGAAGGCACCAAATAGAATCGATGTCCCAGTGTACGAGGCAATGCTGATAAATGCGCATAGGACTAGGACCATCAGCACGATATTCGAGATGTGGTCGTACCGCGCAAAGTGGTATTCGATGTATCTCCGGAAGACGGGTGCGAAGAAGTACTTTGTGACGATAGGCGTGACTATCGTCATGGCGATAGAAGCTACGATGGGACGTCCGATGAGCCAGCCGAGATTGACGTCTCCGTCACCTGAGAGCTTGCTCAGGTCGCCAATGACACTGTGTTGGTTAGTATGTTTATGGTATCGCCATCCGGCAAGAGACAAGACTAACCTAGACATGACAAGTCCGGAGACATCGTCAATGACCGCCGCGCTCACGAGCACTGAGCCCACTCGAGTCTGTCCAAGATCAATTGTCTCGGACGCCGATGAAATGACAGCGAACGTCGTGCCTGAGATTCTGTTAGAGTCTGTCCCAAGATATCCGGGGACGCGATCATACCCAAAGACGTAGCCGACAGCGCAGCGCCAATAATAAATGTTTCGACGGCACCATAACCATATCCCAGATACAACAACAGATACGAAAGCCCAATTGGAAAACAAACACCGGTCGCAGCAGCCATATTACTCAACACGAGATTCTTCTTGAGAAGATCTAGTCGAGCGGCAAGACCACCTGCCATGACGTCAATACCAATAACCGATTTATAAAATGTGCCAAAAACAGACCTTCGAAGATAATCAGGATCAACCCGATATATCCCAGTGCCAGGAAGGTCTTTTGCCAATTGACTTCCAGGATATTGGCCAGCGGCATACCGTAAATGATGCCCACCGCAATATTGCCAATAATCCCGGCTCGGATAACTTTGGCAGACAGCCATTCTGCCAAGCACAGAATGAAGAAAAATGAAATAATCACCAGGATTTCCACGACTATCGCAGTTAGCACTGACTGTCTCTGTAAATTAGGGATAAATCACATACTGCTAGGCTCGTGGTAAGGAAGAAATCCGCCAGCCATACTGCAGATCGGTTTGCGGGGAAATGGGAAAACGGTCGCGTGCTCGGGTTTCAAACTGCAATTGAGCAGGGAACGTTCGTTGATGATAATTTACTATATTTTTTGAGAACGCTTCCATTGCCATTATTTATCGAATCCTGGCACATCACGTGTATGGGGCAACGGTTAACCCACGTTCTCACCGTCCACGGTTCTACTGGTGTAGGTTTATGTTGGCCAAGCAGGGGCCAAGAAGTGGCTATCCTCGGCTGTTCGGTCGACTGGTTTTTGTCACTACTTTGAAACTAGATCGAGAATGGCCCCAATAGGTTTGGGTTAAATCGCTGTGTTGGTTTCATAATATCTATTTTGCAATAACCTGGGTAGGGTTACAGGCCAAAAGAAGGGAATTAATTGTTCATGCCAGAGACACGGGTCTCACGGATTCGGATAAGCCGGAAACGGAAATATCCAGATCGTTTACGATATAGCTAAATAGACAGTCCAAGGAAGATCAATCCATATGCAGAGTCGAGACTCAGCTGCCAAGACAGAAGGGTCCGAGATAATGCAGCTCGCAGCTCGTAGATCGCAGCTTTTTTTTTTTTTTTTTTTAGGGTTTGAGTCACACGAGCAAAAATAGCTGTCAGTTGTAGGCGAAACTCTCCGTCGCTATGGAGTGAATCGGTGCACATATCCTGCAAGCCGCTCGGGCAACTTCTACCACTCACACCTGGATTGATTAGACTCCGATTAAGCACAAAACGGAAGAAAAAAGAGCAAACAAAAAGAAATGGGGTGAGCCGGGATCGAACCAGCGACCTTCCGATTATCTGATAATATCATTTGATATCTTCAGTCGAACGCGCTCCCAACTACGCCATCACCCCATTGGATGAAAACAGTGTCACTTATTATATTCTCTAATCCTGCAGATTTACCAATCGTATCAGTTTATTGACAGCCGAAGATCTTCGGAAAAAGCCAAATTCGTTTTCTTAGCCAACACGGGTATAAAGAACAATGACGGCGAGAACAATGGCCCCAGTTTCAGCAAACAATTGAGCCAAACCCAGCGGTGAAGTGAGACAATGCGTAATGAGGATGATACACATTCGCTCCTGCTCCCAACGCTCTCTGAACCAGTTTTAAAAGTCCACCCGCAACGGGAGGGGAATGTATACCATCGGAAAAATGCTTCGAATCAGCTCACTGTCGGATCCGGTGTTCACATATACAGTACTGTCACTAGTGATGAACAAACAGGCCTGGCAAAAAAATAATTAATTAAAAAAGCTTCCGCCCGCGGTACGGAAGGATCGCGGGCAAAAATTTATGGGGTGAGCCGGGATCGAACCAGCGACCTTCCGATTGTCTGAGACATTTGTAATATATCTTCAGTCGAACGCGCTCCCAACTACGCCATCACCCCACTTGCTGGAAAATAGTACAAAATCTCTATTCAGTCGTGACAAAGACATTTACTGACTGTCTCGGACAAGCCTCGATCAACATCTTTACTTCCAGTGCCACACGCACTGACAAGGGCACAAGAAGAGGAACAGGAACAGGGCCCTACTTCGTCTCCCCACCTCCAAATTTCATGGCAAATACCGCTTATGGCGGATTTGAAGTCCAATCAGTTTTTGAACAGTATGCCCCCGAGTGTATACTTGCCGGCCCTGGCACGGGCACGGGCAGGCTACCCGGAGTACAAGTAGTATGCCGAAGATAGCAAGGGTGCGAAGAGGCCGAAGATTATCGGGAAAAAAAAAGAGAATTGGGAAAGCAGTTCGTTAGTTGTTTTATATAGTCAGTCTCAAAAGGAGGATGTAGATTTTATATAGCACGCCTAATGTCTATGTGCAGAGAGGTATACGATGTAATTAACATATGTGGCGAGGAACAGCTGCGAAGCCTGTTTCTGTTTTGAGACCACCACAGACGTCCACGAAAGAGTAAAAAAGCCCACCGGGAGTTAAAAAGAAATTAAAAAGATAAATATGAATATAAAAAGGAAAGAACTTCTTATACAGCAAGGAGGAAAAAAATGGGGTGAGCCGGGATCGAACCAGCGACCTTCCGATTATCTGATAATATCATTTGATATCTTCAGTCGAACGCGCTCCCAACTACGCCATCACCCCATTGGATGAAGATCATGTTTCTTATTATAATCTATAATTCTAAAAATCTGTCAATGGCCGAACGTGGGTAATCCACTCCTCATCGGTTTACTGACAACGCCATCATTTAACTTCGCCCGTCCAAATTGATTGATTCTCAGCACAGCAGCTGGTCTGTCTTCCAGGCTGTTATTACAACCGATACCCCCCTCCTCCGAATTTTGTGGCCCGCGCTGGCGATGCTTCCTGGAGTCTAGAGCAGAATAGTTGGTTTCGTTGTCCTTAAGGAGAGTTAACCCAACGAGCAACACGTACTCTCGACCACTTCTACCGCAACCCTCGTCTCTTAATACAACACCATGGCATCCGCTCTATTCTTCCTAGACCTGAAGGGCAAGGTATGCTCAATTCCCATGCAACATTGTCTCTTCGTGATCGCAACTGACGCCACAGCCAGACCCTTCTGGCCCGCAACTACCGTGGAGACATTCCCATGTCTGCGGTCGAGAAATTCCCCCTCCTTCTCAGCGAAGCCGAAGAAGAAAGTTCTGCCGTCGCGCCGTGTTTCTCGCATGAAGGAATCAATGTACGTTTCGCTCTCGTTGCTCGCGGGCTGGGAGGCTTGCGTGTCCGCTCCCCGCCTCTTCCCCGACTGCGCCCTGGACCCTGAACATGCTTTAGATGGGGCTTCGAGCAAGTGCTAATTCTGTAGTACCTCTATATCCGACACAGCAACCTCTACATCCTTGCGTTGACCAAGCGGAATACCAATGCGACGGAGATCCTCCTCTTCCTCCACAAAATCGTGGAAGTGTTTACGGAATACTTCAAGGTGCTGGAGGAGGAAAGTATCCGGGATAATTTTGTCATTATCTACGAATTGCTGGACGAGATGATGGATTTTGGCTACCCACAAACCACGGAGAGCAAGATATTACAAGAGTACGACCAACACAATTAAGGGGAAGGAAACTGAACACGGCTGACCTGACAGGTACATCACGCAAGAATCCCATAAGCTCGAAGTCCAAGCCCGCCCCCCAATCGCCGTTACCAATGCCGTCTCCTGGCGAAGCGAAGGAATCCGCTACCGCAAGAACGAAGTCTTTCTCGACGTTGTCGAATCCCTGAACCTCCTCATCTCCGCAACCGGCAACGTCCTACGATCCGAGATCCTGGGCGCGGTCAAGATGAAATGCTATCTGAGTGGAATGCCAGAGCTGCGTCTGGGGTTGAACGACAAGGTCATGTTCGAGACGACGGGGCGCGCTACGAGAGGAAAGGCGGTGGAGATGGAAGACGTTAAGTTCCATCAGTGTGTGCGTCTTTCACGGTTCGAGAATGATCGCACGATCAGCTTTATTCCGCCGGATGGGGAGTTTGAACTCATGAGCTACCGGTTGAACACGCAGGTGAAACCGTTGATCTGGGTGGAGTGTTTGGTGGAATCGCACTCCGGATCGAGAATTGAATACATGCTCAAGGTCCCAACCTTTCTCCTACTACATAAACGAAAGACCGCTAACAAAAACAGGCCAAAGCTCAATTCAAACGCCGCAGCACTGCCAACAACGTTGAAATCCTCGTTCCCGTCCCCGAAGACGCAGATTCCCCCCGCTTCCGCACAAACATCGGAACCGTACACTACGCCCCCGAACAATCCGCCATCATCTGGAAAATCAAGCAATTCGGTGGTGGTAAGGAGTTCCTCATGCGCGCTGAGTTGGGCCTCCCATCTGTCAAGGGCGACGACGAGCGCGGTGGTGGTATGACCGGTGGGTTTGGTGGTAGTATGGGTGGAGCTGGTTCATTGGGAAAGGCGAAGAGGCCGATTAATGTGAAGTTTGAGATTCCGTACTTCACGACGAGTGGGATTCAGGTGCGGTATCTGAAGATTACGGAGCCGAAGGTAGCCCCGCCTCCCTGTCTTTTGAAAATGATGGGACATGCTGACCTTTGTAGTTGCAATACCCGTCTTTGCCGTGGGTACGATACATTACACAATCGGGTGATATTGCTGTTCGGATGCCTGATGCTCAATAGATAGATGTATAGTGTAATTCTTTTCTTTTAGTTGAATATTTAAACATTGCATGGCAACATTGCACGGTGTTAGATATATATATCCAAGGTACGCGTCTGTTTTTTTCGCCAAAAAAAGGAAAATATTAAATAGAAATAAAAATACATCCAAACTCGGCTAACATGTTCCCGTCGAACATATATCATCGTCAAACAGGAACAATTGTCACATACGTTGAGGTGCATGGCATGATTATGATGGAGCTGCTCATGAGGCATGGAGTCACGATAAAAGGGACACACGTGACCCGCTTGCCAGGGAAGAAAATGAGAAACGACCGGATAAAAGTACCAATAATAACAATATCCACACCAGATAAAACTACATCCAAATAAATAAACAGCAACTCACGAAGACAAGAACTCAAAACACATATTCCTCTGTAGACAGGTTCTCCACTAACACCAAGTACATTGGGGAGGGAAGAAAAATTGATAGCCACATAAATCACAACAAGCCTTCAGTTGTCATCGACCAGCCGGGCTAGCTCAATTGGTCAGAGCGTGTGACTTTTACGATCCCGTTTCGGGCGTAAATTCACCCCAATCACAAGGTTGCGGGTTCGAGTCCCGCGTTCGGCTTCTATCTAACCTTTATTTTTTTTTAAAACATTTTTTTATTAAAAATTCGTCTTTCCTGGGGGTTTTAGATTCCATAATTCATGCTGCATGCCTTCTGGTTTCTCTCTCCTCTCTCATTTTTATTTTCATTTTTATTTTCATTTTTAATTTTGTTTGCTTGCTATTGCTAGCGATATTGAACAAATAGGCAGATGTCTGTTGGGAAGAGAAAGAAAAGGAAAATAATAGAGTGCTCCGTTCAACTTCTGTACTCGTCTATATTTATTTATATACCTGAATCAGAGACTTTTCTAGACTAGACATTGGCTCTAAACAACGGCGATATTCTATCTATGTGTTTATTGGCCTGTCTCTTGTGGCATGTATGGAAAGCAGCAGGGGGAAGTAGACAGCCAGCCATACGGATAAATATGGCGTGGTATGTATCCGTTAAAAAAGGAATGTATTCAGGCTCTTAAATGCACATTCAACTCAAGAAACAAGTAGCAATATAACATCCCATCCAATAGAAGCAGCGTAAAAGAAAAGAATCCGAGAGAAATGCTATCCATGGGTATCCAGTAACCAGTAAAAAAAAAAGAACGAAAGAAATAGCATTACTTTCAACCCAAACGCCGTATATATAAAACACAACACAGCACAGGCATAACCCAAGAGACATTAACCATGTACCCCATTCCCATCCGGACTCAGAGTCTCCGGCGTCGGCAATGGAAACCCATCCCCATACCCCGCCGCCGCAGCTTTCGAAAAACCTTCCCTGGCAAGCATGGTATTCAGCACGGCGCAGTTATAAGCCGCCTCGCCCGGCGGGACGACCATAAAGATGTATGTGTTATCTGTGAACCGGCCGAGGAAGACGTTGAACTGGGGTGTTTTGGTGTGCATGACAAGGAAGCCGGCTGACGCGGGCGTGGTGTGGGTGTTGCGTGCTGCGCAGTGCTTGAATGCTTTCATGATGTTGGATAGGCGTTCGTGGCGGTCATAGATCGGGTTCATATCGCCGATTTCCGACGCGACCGATGTAACGGTTAGGAACGTCGAGCGTTCGAAGAGAATGACCTCCTCTGCACCGATCTTCTTGGCGAACGCGCTAAGGAACCGCTCTATCACAGTTAAATTCGGAATGAGTCTGTGCACGATCCCCGCCCATGCTTTGTATAGCGACTGATCCCAGATACTGCTGCCAAAGGTGTCAATGGCGAAGTGTCCGGAGCGGGAGCGGATCAGCGCGGAGCGTTCCTCGTAGATGCGTTGGCGGTGTTCGGCTTGGATGAGGTCGAGCTTGTGGATAAGGCAGAAGACGTGGGCGTTTGGGGAGTGTTCTTTTAGGGCATCAATGATGGCGTTGTAGGTGTCGAGGTCGCGTTCGACTTCGCGGGATTCGATGTCGAAGACGTAGATTAGGACGGCGACGTCGGAGAAGATATTGCCGCGTTGTGAGGCGAGGTAGGTTTCCATGAAGGCGTCTTGTCTGCGACGGTTAACGTCTCTTCTCATTTTCGATAGGGTAGAGAGGGGAAATACCCTCCGCAATCCCAGAGATTCAGCGTGAGATTCCCCATGAACTTGACATGGCTGTGCTCGACATCGATGGTAGCGCCCAGTCGTCGGACGTCTTTGGCAACGTAGTTACTGAAGATGATCGATCGCATCGACGACTTGCCCGAACCACTCTTCCCCATGAGTAGGACCTTTCTCTTCTTCTTGCGGCCGTCCATTGTCGGTCTCGATCTTATCTGTGAGCTGATACCCCGCGCTGTGGTAACTAGAGGACACGGAGAGTGGTATCAAATTAGGTGCGCTAGTGAATCGACAGAATCTCCTAGAATTGATGGGTTGATGAATGTCACAATGAGATGAGAATAATAGCGCAATGATGGAGGTTGGAGCTGAGGTCATGTCGTTGGGTCAATGATGATCCGGGGTATCACGTGCTGTCCCCAACAATCTGACATGCTCTATACTCCGTACTAATTCATAGAGTTGATTGCTCTAATAGTCTCAAGTCTAATACATGCGACCCTTCAACTTGTTACACTCAGCCCCAAAATATAAAAAGAAGAAAATGTATATACTGGAATAAAATCATAATGATGCTTAAAGGGTTATCGAAGCTTCCACGAAGTTGAAAAATGGAATATAGGTATACCAAGGTAGTCAAAATAAGGGTCATCAACAATTCATAAGGAACTTCTCCCGGTCATGACGAGAAGAATAACATAGCGCTGGGTAAACCTGGTATCTGAAAATCATGGGTATGCGACGGGGTATGGATTAGAAGACGGTGCCATCTGAACGGATCATAATCGGTGGTTCTTTGGTGTTTGGTCTCGAGACCTCTGCAATTTCACGGCCGCCCTGGGAAAGTTAATACCATAGCTAGATTTCAGGAGGTGGGGGTACTAACCTTCCATGAACCAGCTTCAAGCAGCTGCGGAAGCGTCAATTGATCCTCTCCCATCAAACCAAGCTGCGAGTTGACCTCTAGTAGTAGCTCATCCAAGAAACCAACAGTAGCAGCTCTCCACTCTACAATGACGTCGTCATCGGCGGAGAAGAGAGGCACAACTTCCACGCTCGGTTGACCCTTGATCTGAGAGTTCTCTCGGAATGCTTCCAGACCGCGCTGGAGATCCTGTTCCTTCAGAGTCATCAGGCCCATGTCAATCAGCAGACCACCGTTGCGGTACTCGGGCAAGCCAGTAAGAAGGTCGCTGCCCGCGAAGTGGATGTTCATCAATTTCTGCATCGGGACCATCACGGAGTAGCATAGCCATTGAGTAAGCTTGTGGAAAGGAACGATGTTCTGCCATGCTGGAGCTGGGG
The DNA here is from genome assembly GCA_025802115.2 of Bertia moriformis. NCBI lineage: Eukaryota > Fungi > Ascomycota > Sordariomycetes > Coronophorales > Bertiaceae > Bertia > Bertia moriformis. Next base: position 44,394 of record JAOYNC020013635.1, read on the forward strand.
GAGACTGCGGCAAGCTCCAGCATCGCCAGGCATCCCCGAGGGGTGCACCGTCGATCTGACTTCTGGAAGACGGCCAAATCGAGGAGAGTCCATCCATCAGAACGGACCAGAGCGTTGTGATGGGGACGATGGGAACCGAGGAAGCTAGTGTCGATGGGTGAGAAAGGAGGTAGTCTATAGCGCAGCACAGTTAGTACAGTACCGATTAAAAGAAGGCCCTCGTCGCTACTTACCAAGCATGTTACCAGGTCGAGCATCCACCCCGAAAAGCTGCTGGTTGTTCAAAGCGTCCGCCAACCGAATCAACAGTCCTGCGCGACCCTCTAAACCAGCCAACGGGTTCTGCTCGGAATGTTGCATTCCCTTGGCCAAAACATCAACGGTGAGCTTCTTCAACCCAGCCCCGTCGACTTGGCATGGCTCCGCGGGGTCACTGCTGAAAAGACCACTCTTGAACATCTCGAGAGCCGCGATGGCCAGACCCTCACTACGCGAAAAGTACTTTCCGGATTCCTTGGAGCGGTAGGACCACCGGGTCCCTGCGCCGGCATCGAGGAGAACGGAGATGACGAAGAGATCGATCAAACGGCGGGTCCGTTCCTGCGCATCGACGGAACTAGGCCACGATTGGAGTAGTTGGTTGATGCGAGGTCGGCCACCAGCTTCGAAGTGCTGCCAACGGCCATGGGACGGGATAGAAGCATAATCGGGGGCGTAGTCTCTCTTTAGATCGATAGTCAGAGGAAGGCGATCACATGAAAGGAGGAAAGATAAATCGAAATTACCTTGATGATAGACACCACGTAGGAAGCGGTGATTCCAAACTTGGTCATATCAACATTGAAATGGTTGAGCTCGTTCCGTTTAGCCTTTCGCAAGATAACGTTGCAGCGATCCCGAACGGCATGAATGCTGCGAAGGTAAGCAGCGGGATCCAGGGCGGGATCGGGAGGCCTGGCGATAGGGAGCTCTGGAATAGAGGTGGGCAGACCACCCGCTCCCTTGAAGCCGGGGGATTTCAACGAGACATTCGAGGTCCGGGCACTGGGGGCGGAGACGTAGGATTCCTGTTCGTCCTTGTCGCTGTGGATGGACTGTTTGGAGTCTTTGCGTTTGAAGAGGCCCATATTGTGGGAGGATTCGGTAGGAAACGGTGCTCTGAGGGGGGGGGGAGGGGGAGGGAACGGAGGAAGGAAGGTAGGAAAGAAAGAGGGAAAAGAGGAAGAAAAAGGGAAAGGAGAATGGAAGAGGAGGAGAAATTAACGAGACGAGGGAAAAAATGCAGAGGAGCACCACAGGGGGGAAACAATGCGCTATGACGGGATTGTAATTTTTTTTTCCCTCCTGCCACCGTCAAGCCGGACTAATTGGGATCGAGAGTAATAAACAATAGTAATCACTAATAAAAGAAAATTATTTTAATCCCGACGATAATAACGCTACTAATTCGGGGGAAGAAGTACTCCGTAGCCCGCGGTAAATAAATAAGATGTGGTATAAACGGAGGGACCAAGTGTCAGGAGTACAATACTTTGTAGTAGTGGTGAACTGAAGGTGAACTGAAAAGGAGACGAACCGAGCAAATCTTATTCTGGATTACTCGACTTAGTTAGCTAGTCTCGTTTTTTCTTCTTCGTCTCGTTCCTTTTTTTCGCCAGTGGAGAAGTGGAAGCTGCCACGGTGGATGTGCCCCGCCATATACCAAGTACCCAGCAAAGCACGGAGGCTTCCTGTTCACCCAAAGATACCAACTGTCCAAAGAAGTTCCGTAGATCCAGTGCCAGCACAGACGCCTTGACCAATTCTCCCTGACTCCAACCGGCTGGTTCACGATGCCTCTCCGTGATCCGTGTCCACCGTTAAAACCTTTTTTCGATTTGTTATTATCGGAGTAGCCTCGGAGTTGTTTCAGGGCTGAATTGCCGAAAAATGCCGAAACGGCAAGGTTCAATTGTACTTTGTTTGTATCCCCCGAGTACTACTCTGTACTAACAGGATACAATGCATTGTACAGTTCGAGCAGGTCAGCCAGGAGTCAGGAGTAAGGGTTTTCCTCGGGACCAATCAAGAGCCATCGGAATGCGCTAGTCCACACGCGTGCGACTACCGCGCGGCTCGATTTCCCCGAGACCCACTGGTGGGACTGGTCCATTATGGACTAGCGTATTGTATTTGTACTTGTACTCTGTATTTACGTTCGAATTGTTATGAGAGAGCAGAGACTTGTAGACTACAAGTACAAGTACAAGTATAGAAGAAAGATATGCACGGCTGAACCCGCAATGCATGTAATACCCACGGCCCTCTGATGCGGGGCCAGAGTAGAGTCATGATATATACAAGTAGAGTTTAGTATCCCACTTCTCCTGCTCATTTCCATGGTTCTTCTCTTAGATAGCCTGCACGTTCCCACTGAGATCGGGTCCCGTACTGCCGTATTTTGCTGTACCGAATATGATTGTCAAATACACCGAGTTTTGGTTCTCAGCTGGCCACCCTGTTGTAGCTGCATTGTTACACCTCTCACCTACAAGTAAAACATCGCTTATCTTGTTTGGAACACAATGTATTACCATTGTCTTGTCATGGCACTCCACACGGAATGCGGAGGAATGATAACCCGTAGCCAATTACTAATACACCAGCCACACCGCATCACGCCACACCACGCCAAACACGTCAGCCACAATGACGGCCCGCTCTAGGGGATGGTGAAGCAACGTGCTCAACCACGACACTTAGATTATCTTTCTTGCTCTCAATGTGCTTGCAATCCTGTTGACCTTCTAGAAAGAATCACTACACTCACTCCAAACCAACATCAGTCCATTCGTTGCCCTTGGCTTTCTGATGGTGAGACACGACTATGGCTCCGCTACCATACCAATCCTAATCCAGCATCCAGCTTGCTACGAAACCGCCCAATAATCTTAACACTGCAGAATTTAAGCCTTACCATGGAAGACCTCAGCGGCCTGAGCTTCACCCCCAGCTCATCCAACGAGCCCAAGAAACCGCCACCCATGAGCTCCGGCACGCTATTTTCCGACGTGCGGCGCAATGACAACTCTGGCCGGACCACGCCTCTATCAACTTCCTCCGGACGCTCGAACACTCCTTCGAAACCGGCAACCCCGGCCGGCGACAGTTTCGCGAACCTCGTCTCGTTCGGTTCCTCCAATCCCAACAAGAACCTATCCCTCGCCGAGCAACAGAAGCGACTGCAGGAGGAAAGGGCCAGGAAGGAAGCGGAAAATAGAAGCCGACTTGAGACGCAGTATGGTGCGCAGAATAATCAGTTCTGGGAAACTCTAGAGAAGGGTGGTAAGCCTGCCGCGCCTACTCCCTCTCAGCAGCCACAATCTCCCGATGAAGACGACATTCTAGCTGCCTTCAACGCCGCTGCGCCGGTGGACGCCTCAACGCATTTCCCAATTCCAAGTCACAGCCCGTCTCCTCATGTCGGAACGACCCCGGTGCAGCAGCCGGATTCCACTAGACCAGCTCTGGCACAAGATTCCATGGCCATCTTTGACGACGACGACCCGTTTGGCCTCGGCCAGATGCCATCCAAGCCGACTCCAGCACCGCAGCCTGCGCAGGACGACGACGATTTTCTTGGAGAACTAAGTAAACCTGTTACTGAATTCTCGCGACCGGAACCGCCACCCAAGCCTAAGGCCCCCGAACCCGAGGCCGAGTTCGAACCCCAGTCCCGGCCCCGAGCCCCGCCCAAACCATCAACTGGAGTAGACCGGGCGATTGCAGAACTCGTGGATATGGGATTTCCTGCGGATAAGGCAAGCCACGCATTGGGCACGACGGCTTCGGGTACCGATATTCAAGCGGCCGTTAGCTGGCTTCTTACCCAGGCGCACGAGGAGTCTCGACAGAAGACTGGTCGGAGGTCAAGACTTGAACCTCATCCTAGTGAATTGGAACAAAGCAGAGAAAGAGGTGGAAGGAGAGATCCATCGTGGATGAGGGAGGAGCGACCTGCTGTAACCAGAACTCGCAGTGACAACGGATCACCTGCTTCTGCGGAGAAAGATCCCGCCCAAATTGCTGCTAGCTTTGGCAACAACTTCCTGAAAACTGCCAACTCTTTGTGGAAAACCGGGAGTAAACGCATGCAGCAGGTGGTCCAGGATCTGAATGCGGACCATGATCCCAATCAACCCCGATGGATGAAAGAAGCTGCTGGTTTTGACGAGCCACTCCCGCAACCACGTCCTCGTGGCCGTCAGCAGCCTCCTGAGCCTCAAGCAAATGTCCCAGGGATGACCGACGAGGCCCTCCTCCTTGAATCAGGGGGTGCACCTCCTCGTCCGCCTCGCAATGTTCCGTCTCGCAACCCCTTCCATCAGCATGATGTACCGCGTCCGACTGCCAGCAACAGTGATCTCCGAAGTCAAGCTTCGTCCCGAGAAAGACGCGAGCCACAGCCCTCTTTTCTTCGACAGCAGACAAGAGAGGAGTCGAGGGATTCAAGAACCCGTGCCAACAAACTTGCAGTGGAAGAGCAGTCGGCACAAGCATACGTCAGTCCTGCCCGGAGGAAACGGCCAGTCCCGTCGCCTGCGCCTGAACCAGCAGTAGACCTATTCGATTCGCCCGCACCCACTGGTCGACCAACACCAAAGGCATCTCCCTCCCCGGCTCCATCTTCGCGGCGTTCTATTACGCCATCTACTGCTTCTTTGCCAACACGCCCCAAGGCACCTCCGCGGTCGATACCTCCTGTTTCCCAAGAAGCCCTTGCTTCCACTAATCGACACCGTACCAAAGCAGCAGAAGCCTACAAGAGAGGAGACTACGCAGCAGCCCACGAGAGCTTCGCAACAGCCCTCACGATGCTCCCCGACAAACACCCAATCACAATAATCATCCGCAGCAACCACGCAATGACAGCCTTGAAAGTCGGCGAACCCAAATCCGCCCTCACCGACGCCGATGCAATGCTCGATTTAATCGGCCCATCCAAAGGCGAAAACGAACAAATCGATCCTGGCAACACTGAACCCCCCAAACCAATGAAAGATTTTTTCGGCAAGGCCCTCATGCGCAAAGCAGAGGCTCAAGAACAGCTCGAACGCTGGGAAGACGCCGCTAGTACATGGAAATTAGCAGTGGAATCAGGCCATGGCGGCGGCCAGAGTATCCAAGGCCGCAACCGCTGCGAGAAAGCTGCTGGAATCAGCAAACCAACCTCCAAACCCTCGACTCCCGCAAGAAGACCACCAGCACCAACACTCAAGAAACCATCCGCCCTGGCCGATCTCACCGGCAGCACTGTAGCAGTGTCTCAAAACTCCGAAGCAGTCACCCGCCTCCGCGAAGCAAACCAAGCCGCCGAACGCGCGGACGACGAAAAATTTGCTCTCACTGAATCCGTCGACGCACGGCTCGCCGCATGGAAGGGCGGAAAACAGGATAATCTCCGCGCTTTGCTGGGTAGTCTGGATACAGTTCTGTGGCCCGAAGCGGGGTGGAAGAAGGTTAATATGTCGGAGTTGATTATGCCGAATAAGGTCAAGATTAATTATATGAAGGGGATCGGAAAGGTGCATCCTGATAAGGTACGTATTTTATATCCCTGCTTTTACTTGACTTTGCTTGGTGGAGGGATAGAGCTGACGATATTAGATTCCGACGAACGCTACTACTGAGCAGCGGATGATATCTGCGAGTGTGTTTGCGACGTTGAATGAGGCGTGGGATAAGTTTAAGAGGGAAAATAATCTTTGATTACCTCGTTTTGCCTCAGCATATGTATTTGTCACTGTTATTCATTGTCCTTTGTATCCAAGCATCGATCGATGTTGTAAATAGATAGATTTGCATTCGCATGTGAGGAATGAATGATGGCTTGTCTTCTGTTGTTGATTTAGACCAGAATTATACATGCGTGACTCAAACTGTTATACACATCCATCTTATAGAACCAACCATCTACTAATATATAAACCTCAAAGCTAGAACTCCCAATGCAAACACCAAATCCAACTACCACTCCCTCTGTTCCCCCTGTTCCCTCGCCTCCCTCGCCTCCCTCGCCTCTCTCTTCAACTGCTTCTTACTCTTCTGCACCCCCGCCTCATTATCAACTCTATACGATGGCCACCGCTCGCGACACTTCTTTTCATCATCCTCAGTCCAGTCGCGCGGAAGAACAGCGAAGAGGAGATACGACGTGTGCATTTTAAGATCCTGCTCGGAGCGATGCACCAAACGACCCTGGCTGTATGCCGGGATGGAGGATTGTAACTGCGAGTGTAATTGTGCTTGTGCCTGTGCCTGCTGTGATTGCTGTTGTTGTGTTGTTGTCGATGATTGTTCAATGGTACCAGCGGGATCGAGACCAGCAGCCTCCGCCTCCCGAAACTTCCTCGCCCGCTCATCAACAAACCGCATTTTGGAAATCGCTTCATCCACCGATTTCGGAAACACAGTTGCCCCGCGAATCCCCTCGGACTCGAGACCGTAGCGCTCGCGCCGCGCTTCGATGCGGTGGTGGTTTACCTCGACCATTTCGATGTTCAGCCAGCCTTGTTGTCGGAGAACGCTGATTGTGCGCTGGACTTGTTCGAGACAGGGGGAGAAGGTGCAGATATAGACTGGGGAGGCTGGGTCGAGGGGGGATTGTTTCCCGTCTTTTGGGGACCGAGTGAGGTGTTTTAGGGCGAGCCAGGGGGCGGGGAGGTCGAGGAAGATGGCGGATGCTTTGGGGGATTCACTTTCGGTTTCGGTTTCAGTGCCGCCCGGGAGAAGGAAGCCGTCTGCGTAGACATCGCGGTGGTTAACGCGGACGATATCATCGAGGCCGTGGTGGTGAATTTCCTCGCGAACGCGCTCGACTCGTTGCGCATGGAATTCGAAGCTGCAGACCTTGCCGAAGCGGCGGCGTTTCTTTGTCGGAGGTGTGTTGTCGGCGGATGGGTAGCCGTTGAAGATTGCGCGTGCGGCTGCGTGTGTAAACGAGCCGCTGCCGGCTCCTGCTTCGATTATCGTGCCTCCAGGACGCACTCGGAGTCGGTGGAGGATATAGCTGTAATCCGGTGTATAGACGACCTGCGTCCGATGCGGGAGCGACGCAGTCCATGTTTCCGGCGTGGGGTAGAGAAGATGACAGAATCCACTCGATGCCTGCACGGCAGCTTGTAACTGCGGCTGCGGTTTTGCCTGCTGTGCTTCACCCTCACTGCTAGTATTGTTATTCGCATTCTCCTTCTCCAGATCCGCGGCTTTGCGCTTGAGATGGGTTTTGCGCCCGCGCGACCCCGTGTCGACCTTTGATGCGACGATCTGCGTGCCCCATGGTTGATCTAGGAGGGTGCTGTGCGGGTACGAACCAAAGCGTGTTGTTGTGACTTTGCCTTCTTTGTAGCCTAGGTTTTCGTCGTCGTGGATGCGCAGGATTGTCGGGAGGGCGTTGTCTCTGCGAAGGTGTAGGAGGGCGAGGGTATCCGGTTGCGCCCGGGTGCCGGGCGTTAGAAATGGAGAGGGCATTTTGCTGTCGCTCTATGGATATAGAGTGTTATCGGGTTGTATAGTAGAGCAGAACCTGGAACTGGCAAGATAGCGCAGAAATCTTGAGCTTGGAAATCGTGATCAGATACAGTAGGCGGTAGGGCATAGGGCATAGGGTATGCAAATTGTGCCAAGGCTGGCTAATCAGTCCGATCTTACTCCGTAGAGTCATCTACTGCAGCCCCTCCCCCTCATTCCCTTTTGTTTTCCTGCCCTTCCCTCCCTTCTCTCTCTACTTTATGCCCCTTTCCTCTCCCCGAATACGCTCTACTCTCCTCTCTCTAACCTATCTGTCCAAATCGCGTTCGCAGCGATTGCCCTGCTTTACGTCCCTGTTTATATCCACCAGAACGACCAGATTCATGACCACCGCCGCGCGCCAGCAGCCGCCATGGCGGCAACCGCCCTCGCACCCCGAGGCCAACTCGCATCTGCCCGCATTAAAAGTATGGAACTCGCTGACCCGCACGAAGACGCCGTTTATCCCGCTCGACAAGGAGGGGAAGAGAGTTACCTGGTATGCGTGCGGGCCGACGGTGTACGATGATGCGCATTTAGGACATGCGAGGAATTATGTTAGCACGGATATTATTCGGCGGATCATGCGGGATTACTTCAAATTTGATGTGAATTTTGTGATGAATATTACGGATGTGGATGATAAGGTATGTTGCGGGGTTTAGAGGGTGGGGTTTGGTTGGGGTTGGGTATTGACAAAGGTAGATTATTCTGCGGGCACGACAGCAGCATGTTTTTACCGAGTTTGTGTCGTCGCATCCGAATATTGATGGGGAAGTTTTGGATGTCGTTAAGACTGCGTACGCCGCGTATTTGAAGAAGAACCTTCCGTTACTCGATCCCGAACTCCCCGTTTCCCAGTACCAGGACCAGGCGGAGAAGAACTATGCGGTTGTGTTGAATGGTGGACCTTTGCTGGGTAATGAGAAGGCGGGTGACGATGAGGCGAAGGTGAAGATGCATATCAAGACTGCTGCATCGGCGGCCAAAGTTATTGCACAGGCAGAACGATCGGAAGACGTTGCGGATCCCTCGTCTTTTGCGGAGATTTTCTATACCGAATCTCAGGATCTTCTTCTTCCATACCTTGATGCGCTCAAGGGTGCCTCGATTAACGCGGACGACCACGGGATTTTCACCAAGTTGACGCGGAAGTATGAGGAGCGGTTCATGCAGGATATGAGAGATCTCAACGTGCTCGACCCCGACGAGTTGACTCGTGTCACTGAATATGGATCGGAGATTGCCGACTTTGTCGAGAGGATTGTGAAGAATAAGTTCGGTTATGCTACGGAGGACGGATCGGTCTATTTCGACATTGATGCTTTTGAGAAAGCGGGCCACCCGTATGCTCGGTTGGAACCGTGGAGCCGCTCGGACAACAAGCTACTTGCGGAGGGAGAAGGTGCATTGACCAACAAGACTTCCGACAAGCGTTCCACTTCCGACTTTGCCCTCTGGAAGGCCTCTAAGCCGGGTGAGCCCAGCTGGGCCAGTTCCTGGGGCAAAGGGCGACCGGGTTGGCACATCGAGTGCTCTGCCATGGCTTCTGCCAGGCTTGGCCAGCAGATGGATATCCACTCTGGTGGTATTGACTTGGCATTCCCGCACCACGACAACGAACTTGCCCAGAGTGAGGCCTACTGGGCACACGCCCACTCGCATGAGCAGTGGGTCAACTACTTCTTGCACATGGGCCATCTATCTATTCAGGGATCGAAGATGTCCAAGTCGCTCAAGAACTTTACCACTGTCCGTGAGGCGTTGGAGCGCAAAGAGTGGACACCGCGGAGTTTGCGTATCGTCTTCCTGCTCGGTGGCTGGAGAGACGGTATTGAGATTACCGAGGACTTGATCAACACTGGAACTTCGTGGGAAGAAAAGGTCAACAACTTTTTCATCAAGATGAAGGATCCTTCGGCGTTGCAGGGATCCGGTACGGATACTTCTCTTGCTGTTGCACTCGAGGCGGCCAAGACCGCTGTTGACGAGCACCTCTGCGACTCTTTCAACACCCCAGGAGCAATGAACGCGATCTCTGAACTCATTACCAAGTATAACAGTGCTGATAAATCTGCTCTCAACGCCAAGGACGTCGAGGCTGTCGCGCGGTTCGTGACCTCAATTGTCAACGTCTTTGGTCTCAATGGCACTGCCACTGCAGACAGTACCGAAATCGGCTGGACTGGCATTGACGTTCCGGAGGAGGCTAAGCCTTACTTGTATCCCCTTTCCTCTATCCGTGATTCGCTCCGACAAGCTGCCCGGTCCCAGGAGGGCGTTTCGTTCGGCCAGGTGTCACAGATTGTGGACAAGGGTACCGTACCGGAGGAAACCTCTGAGGCGGCCAAACCTTATGCCATTCTGCTTTCCAATTTCCGAACCAAGGTGACGTCTCTCGAGAAGTCTGACAGCCTTGGAAAGGACATTCTGTCCCTCTGCGACCGTGTCCGCGACATCGACCTGTTCGACGTGGGCATCTACCTCGAAGACCGCGACAACCAGCCTGCCCTCGTCCGCCCGGTTACTCGCGAACTGATCCAAGCTCGTCAAGAAAAGGCCGCCCGTGCGCAGCAGAAATTAATCGAAAAAGCAAATAAAGAGCGCGAAGCCCTCCAGCGCCTGGAAAAGGGTAAGCTGAGCCACCTGGAAATGTTCCGAACCAACGAATACAGTGCATGGGATGAAGAAGGCATGCCGACGCGCGACGCGGCAGGCGAGGATATCAACAAGAGCCGGACCAAGAAACTGCGCAAGGATTGGGAAAGGCAGAAGAAGTTGCATGAGGCTTGGTTGGCGAGTCAGATGGGGGCTCAATAGGCATAAAATAGAGATGATTATAATGGGTTAGATGTTTGTATTCATGCATTGTTATGGCGTCTGGTATGGCCCTATATCCACTTTAGCGTTAATAAAAGTTGGCATGTGCTTCTATTCATGTTTGATGTAGTACAACCCTAACTTTTAGTGTAATTCGTAGATGAATAAGAATAGATAATAAGATCCCCACATGCTCGAATTAGCCAATATCCCAGTCACATCGCACGCTGTATAGCCTAATTACAATACATCACCTGACTGACACGACAACGTCTCACCATGATTTATACTACCCGACTTGAAATCAAACCACCTCCTCAATCCAACATCCAATTCAACAAACACCGATCCAAAGGAATCTGATCTAGCAGTACACAAAATGACTATCATCACGGGACTGAATTACCTCCGTACGAAGACCGTCGTTGACTGATACTTTGGATGAGCAGGGTATATACATAGTCCCCTCCTAGACATCAAGTTCTGCCCAGCTAACTGATAACACAATAGTCGCCAAAACCGATGGTCCTTTCGCCGACTGCACATCTAACCAGGTACCCCATTATATTCCAAATTAAACTATATCAACAAGAGATATCTAATGAAGACAAGGCCATCGCACACGGCGAACTATCCAAACCCGAAAACGCAGCCCTGAAAGCAGACTCCCTCGCCGAGGCGGAAAAGCTTCTGTCGAGATTTGAGGGTGTTGATATTTATGAGTTGGGTGTTGAAATTGCTGTACGCATCATATTATACCTCTATCCGGATACAGGGTACTGACAAAATAGATGGTCAAACTAGCCCTCAAAATTCACCCACACATTACCGGCCACGTCCACATCCAGACGAACCCATATTACTCGTATTCCACAGAAAAGACCATCATTAATGCCCTGCGTACCTCTCCCCCAACACCAAAATAACCAGTCCCAAAAACTAACAAACAACAGGAATCGTCCAACTCTTTCAGTATCTACAGCCAGGCTTCTCACAGACTCGTATCTGCATAAAAGTCCCAGCAACATGGGAAGGCCTAACAGCATGCCATGTCCTGGAGCTAGCGGGTGTGCATACACTAGCCACAACGTTATTTAGTATGGCGCAGGCTGTGCGCGCTGCAGAGGTAGGATGTACATACGTTGCGCCATATGTTAATCAGCTGAGGGTGCATTTTGAGATTGGGTATTTCCTTCCTCTTACCTTTTATCAACTTTAGGAATGAAAATCTGAGGTTAATAGGTTCACCGATTCTAACAAACTCCTCCCTCTCTGCGTGGAGATACAAAAATACTACGAATCTATCAACGCCAAAACACGCGTCCTACCCGCTAGTCTCACCTCTACGTCAGATTTATGCCCTAGCGGGCGTGGACCATATTACCATTGCACCGGGACTGCTCGCGCAGCTTGCACAGGCTAATTATACCGCGGAGGTTCAGTCGCTTTTCGATGTTGCTGCTGGAACTGGTGCTGGTGATGTGGGAAAGGGAAAGGGTAAAGAGTCGTTTGTGAATGATGAGTCTGCGTATAGGATGGCGTTTACGAGGGATTTGCATGGGGCGAGTGAGGAGAAGTTGTCGCAGGTGAGTGTACTTATACCCCCATTTATAGGTAAGGAGTGGCTGACGAGGTGTATGTAGGCGATCAACTTGTTCTGCGATATGCAGGATAAGATGGTTCAAATTATGAAAGCCGCGTGATTGTATACTGATATGTGACGGAGTAGATACACTTGATGGACTACTTACTGTATCTGTATGACCGAGGTAGATAACTGATGCATTGACCCAATTCAATTCTATCTACACCGAATATCTGCGTTGCGCTGTGTAAACCAGAACAGCCTGGCCTTGATCCGCCACTCAAATATAAAAGAACATGACGATATTATCACACCATCTATCCATACCATATCCCCGTCATTCATATTTATCGTAATCCCCAAGCAAGTACCCATCCATGTCACCAAGACAGTAACCCTAATCTCGACCCCATCGCACCCCGGACAAGCACAAACCATACGAAGCCAACTAATCTGCATTTCTTTTCTTTTCTCTTCTTTTTCGAACCGAAACACGCTCAACGCCAACTATGCAAGTAGATCGATCGCAAGGATATATACTTTTTCACCAATTGTTTTGCTTTGCTCTGCCTTCTTTCTGTAACTCAACTCAACTCACTATGGCAGTCGCCATGTAGCAGGATATCCATCAATATCAACATCAATCGGACAATAGAAAGGTAATGAAGAGTAAAGCGAAGTATAGGAATCAAGAGATCAGTTCACAACCAAACCGTGGGGGAATCTAAACCAAACGAAGAAAAGAAAAACGGTTGGCAGGAAACAACATAAAAAAAGACATAATTTCAAACAAGTCGTATCGTACCAAGTAATGTAAGTAATCAATCACGCGCTCAAACGTTGAATAAAAGACGGGAAAAACTGCCGGAATCCCTTAACATCTGAACCCCCCAAAGCACCCACAAACTCCTGTATAAGATCCGCGCCCATGCCCATACTAGGCAATTCCTGGTTCCGCAGATATTCGAGATACTCCATGCCCGTCTTGGCGTAGATAGTCCGCTGCAGGCCTCCTGCTTCGGCGAGGACTTGTCTTGCCTGTGCGTCTTTGGAGTTGAAGGATGGTGTCGCGGGGAGGGCCCAGCAGAGTGGAGAGAAGCGACTGATCATGAACTGGCCGAAGCCGGGGAGGGTTACGCCCTGGGGGGATGTTCCGTTTGAGGTGTCGGGGGCGAGATCCGGGCCGCCCCAGGAGCTGCCCATTTTCGAGAGGAGTGAGAAGGCCATTTTGGCTGTGGTGAAGTCTTCGATGTCTTTGGCAAAGTGTTCGATGGTAGTGATGAGGGTTTCGAAAATGGGTTGGTTTCCTATTCTGTCAGCACCGCACGTCAAACAAGTCAAAGGAAAGGACGTACTCTCGCTAATGATAACAGCTCCGAGATCATTATTCAACACAGCAAGCAAGAAGTTCAAATACTCCCTCTTCAACTCTGCCAACTGAATCTCATCATCCGTCCCACTGGTAGGATTGGCAATGCCCGCAAACACCGTTTGCAAGAAAGGCGTCAAAAGTGTGTCTAGAATAGGGAAAGTCTCTCCCTTGAACCCGAAGATAACCTGGTCCAAAAGACGCAGGAAAAGAGCCATCTCATCTCTCGACGAAGTCTGCGTAAGGAGACCATCGATCCACCGCGGCAGCTGCGGAAGAATCCGCGAACCAAGGACTCCGATCAGTCTGGAAAAGGCGAATCGGGCCGCTGTCCGGATGTTGAAAGAGGCCTTCAGAGACTCCAAAGCAACGAGAGTAACTTCAGACACCTGGCCAAATGCTTCGGAAATCTCAGGCGGAGGAAGTGATGAAGGAGAGTTGGTTCCAGGCACCCAGTCCGAGAATCCTCTAGCGAGGGTGCCAAGAGCCATGATATCGTGGTGTATTTGGAAGAGAGCTCGTTCATCACTGGCCTTGGCAGCTTCGAGATTCCTCTCCATGTCAAGGAAAATAGGATTCGAAACCGACTGAGCGAAGAGAACCTGCTTGTCAACGGAAACTGCTGGAGTAGAGCAGATGATTCCAACAGCTTCAAATAGGTAGAGCTGGCTGTTGAAAATGGCATCTGCGAAATCATGATCGTCAGACGACATCTCGTCGCCATCTCCTCCCTCAGAAGGCAATTCAGCCTGGATGACCAACAGATCGGCCAGAGCCTCGACAACCGTCTGCGCAACATTGCCCATGTTCGACCGCAACTGCTTCACCAAACGTTGAAACAAGTACCACGACCGAGTCTTGACCTTCTTGACGGGATGGTGGGCCAATTGAAGGAAAGCTTCCAGAACTCCAGGGACAAAGTGCGTGTGGTATTGGAAGAACGAGCTATAGCGCACACAGATCTCCATATACTGCAGCTGAGTGGCCGGATGCGTGAAAAACCTAATGTCCGACTCAACCATCCGGGCCATCATCTCCACCAATCTCTCCGCAGCCGCGTTGTTCGGCTGGTGCTTGGTGTAAAGACCACCGGCCCTGACAGCAATGTCACCGAACAGGAACATCTCATGCAAGGCAAGATCCAGATCTCTCCAATCCATCTGTCCACCCGACTGCCGCAGGTTCTCAAAGGTCGTTCCAACCAACTCTGAAATAGCCTCCATGTACAGCTGCTCGTTCACGGACGCAATGATCTGCTGCAGATTAGCTAGTCGCTTGCGGAGTTCCTGAAATTCGGCCTCGTCTGTTTGCTCGTCCTCCTCGCCCCATGTCGAGGTCTCATCGTAGCGCATCTTGGCGATAATGGCCTTCAAGATCGGGAGGAGAATGGCGGATTGCTGAGCAGCCAAGGTAGGGTTGATCTTGGCAATCTTTCGGAAATAGGACAGGAGATCGTTAACACTGGGGATAACCGTCGAGCAGACTTCGTCGTATTCGTCGGAGAAGAATCGGAGGATATGCGGCAGGAACACTTGCAACAAACCGTTTGCCTTTTCCTTGCACTCTGCCGTGACCCCATCCTGCTCCAGAGCTCGAACAATATCGGCAGTTGTGATGTTGACGAGCTTCGCAACGGTTTCCGCCAGATCGGTATCGTACTTGAAGGTGAATCTGTTCTCGTAGAGCGGCGGGCTGTTTGACAATTGGGACACGATGGTATCGAGGTTCAGGAAAGCAATCATTTCAATCTTATCCTCCGGCTTCATCTTCTTACCGATGATCTCCGTAAAGACATCGATCGCAGCATCCCGTACCTTTTCTTCCCCAGCTCTGAGTTCCGCCCTTTGTGCCCGCGTGAGTTGCTGGAACAGCAGATCCATCATAGTCTGATTAATCACGAGACCAATATCGATCCAGCTAACCCAGCTACCTACGGCCCTCAAAGCCATCTCCACAATCATATCGCTCCCGTCCCGCCATTCAGACAAGATCTCCTGCCAGGAGCTGGCAATCTTCTGCATATCCCTCTGCCGAATCAAGTCCTTGAGCGCATTGGCCTTATCCTGTTCCGCGCGAGACCGAGAAACCAACACATCACCAATCTCATCGTGGATCGAGTTGACGACTCGGAGGTAGAAGACGATACCGGACGGGTTATCGCGTGCGGAGCTAGACGAGGACTTGTACGTCAAGGAAAGAAAATCATCGAAGAAGGTCTCCCAGCCGTTGGCATAGAGAGCGGAGAAGAGGAAGGTAAGGGTCTGAGCGACTTTATTCTGGATATTCGGCGGGTCACCAGCTGCACCGTCTTGTCCGTACACCTGACGGAGATATGCCATCAAGCCATCCCGGACATAACCCAGAGCCTGAATGTCAATGACGCCTGCTTGGGCGGCACTATTGACGACTTCCAGCGCAAAATGCCGTATGATTTCCGAGTGTTGGGGGGTCTTGGTGAAGAGGGCGAGGCAGACCTGCCATCCTGAGGGGTCAGAGCGGAGTTGGTTCAGATAATCGAAGGCCTGTGCTTTGAGGGCTTGGTCTGAGGAAGGGTTCCAGGCGATCTCAATGGCATTTGCTACCTATAGCGTATTTAATTAGCATTGCAATTGACGCGTGTAGGCAAAAGAGCATTGGAGGGGCATAAGAAGATCATGGTGGGGTGCTCAAAAAGATAACAAGTTTTTGTCCACGAGACCGCACAGAATATAAGGGGCGACTCACCTGCTCTTCCATCTTCGACCAGCCGGACTGCCTTAAAAGTCGGGGACAGACTCAAAGGCACAAGAGGTGTTTTGTTTCGGAGGAGACAGGAGGGAGGGAGGGAGAGAGGGAGAACAAAGTAAGGACGGCGAGCGAGGGACGGAGCGGAGGAGAGGCGGGAAGGAGAGCAACGAATACGTATGTCGATAGAGGTATGTATGTATAGTAGCGGTATGTAGTTAAAATTGGCGTAGTGTGGAGGGTGTTAAAGTGGTTAGAAAAAATCGTCACGGTGGAGGCTCATCGAGTAGTGTATGGGACCGTTTCTGAATTTTTTTTTATTGCTGGTGGACCGCGAGTCAGACCCAGTCTTCGGTAAAATGGGTTGTACTTACCGATACTGTTGTTTCCCGTGGTTCATATGGACTGTGTAGAGTATAAAAACAGAGTACTTGAAATATGACTCTTCTGTCGTTATAGTCGTTGTGCGGTTGTGTTTGCGATGACGAAGGCGTGCTTATAGAGACTGAAAACTTTTGTGGGCGTGACTTGACAGCGACCGAATCGGGCAACTGGCGACGTGACTATACTACGAACAGGTACAGGGTACAAAAGATACTTATGACTCAATTTAGTCTGGGGTAAGAAAATCAAATTGCTTTTTTATATCTAATCCAACTCTATACATAACACTATGTACTCTACTGCTTCTGCCCCAACACAGCCCTCTCCATCTTCTCAAATCCCTCCACAGCCAACCCATACCTCTCGAACATCTCTGGCTGATATCCATCCGCAATCTTCTCAATAAACTCCTCCTCCCTCCATCGCTGCCCAATCAACCCCTCAAACGTCTGTCCAGGCTCCCGTTCCAATCCCCAAACAGCCTTGTACGCCGCTCCCAACGCACACGCATTATCACCCACATCCAGCTTATACACACCGTCGATACCACCGAGGACTTCACCAGCAACCTTGGCGATAGCGCGGTTCTTCGAGCCGCCGCCTACGAGGTACACGCGGCGGGGTTGCGCGGGGATACCTACGCCAGGGCTTTCGGTTAGGCCGCGCGAGCGCAGGCGGAGGGAGAGGAGTTGGCTTTCGACGATGGCGCGGGCTTCGTCGGTGGGGTGGTCCCAGCCGTCCTCTGTTTCTGTGAGGGCCTTGGTGGAGGGGTCGTAGGTGAAGCGCCACTGGCCGGCGGGGAGGTTGGGGACGATTTCTGGCCTGGGGAAGAAGAGGCCGAGTTTCATGGGATCGGAGTCGGCTTTCTGGCCCATGGGGGGTGTTGCCAGTGTGGTCTTGTCGAAGTTCGCCCATGGCCCGCCTGGTGCTGAGGAGGAGGGGTTGCCTTGTTTCTCGTTGATGGCGTTGCGGACGTATTCTCGTGCTAGACCGCCATTCTTGTAGCATAGCATGAACATGTAGAGACCCGGAGTGGTGGGGTGATTGAAGAAGTGTGTCGCGGGGTCCGGCTTGTAGCTGGGGGTGGACATGAGGAAGGTTGTCGACGTTCCCAGGGACACCATTGCGTCCGAGGGTCGCAGTGGCAAGGCCAGGATGGTGGCCGGGTTGTCACCGGTTGCGGGAATCACCGCGCAGTCGGGACTGAAGCCATATCGCTCGACATAGTACCGATCAATCATGCCCAGATGGAAACCACCATCCTCAGGAACGGGGCCCAGCTTACGCTTCAGGTCCTCTGGACCAAACGGGCCTGCGCAGAGCTTCAGAAGCTCCTCATGGTATGCCCCCTTCTTGATATCCCAGAGGTTCATCCCACAGACATCTGAGATATCAAACGGCGCAATACGGCCCAGAAGCAACGAAGCCAGGAAAGAAGAAACGAGAGAAATCCTCTCAGTCTTCTGGTAAACATCCGGATGCTTCCTCTGGAACCTCATAATCTGAGGACCCGTAAACCTCTACAAAGACATCGTCAGCACATTACCCCACAATCCAACAGCACGAAAACACCTACATGATGCGCCTTACTCCCCGTAACCCGCGCCAACTCCTCCCTACTCCCCAAAACCCCATCAAACTCATCACACTCCCTCTGCGTACTCGAATCCTGCCAATTCGGACTAAACGGGTGCGAAAACGCCCCACTCAACTGCTCCTCCAATCCCCTCCCCGCATCTAACCCCTGCAACATCCTCTCCGCCTCCCGCCCCCAATAAACACTCCCATGCTGCTGCCCCGCGCCAGAAATCCCCTTCACGCGGCTAAAATCGAGACCCTGGGATTTAAGGCCCCCGAGAACACCGTCGAGAGCTTGCAGCCAGAGAGCGACGGGGGCGAAGACCTCGTGCTCGGCTTCGTTGGTTTGCACGCCTTTTTTGATGGGGTGGTTGTGGGAGTCGGCATCGAAGTCGAAGATGGAGGTGTGAATGACTTTTAGGGAGGAGTTCACGACGAGGGCTTTGAGTTGTTGGGTTGAGAGGTCGAAGCCGATGTATAATGGGGTCGACATTGTGGGGTAGTATGGTGATGGTACAGTGGGATGATAACAGTGAGAGAAAGTGAAAATATGAAAAACTGGAAGGAATTGATTTTTTTTATAACGCCAAATACGTCGGGTCTATTGAGTTTGTTGTGTGATTGGGAGTGAAATTATTCTTCGGGACATTCTTATGTTGTGAACGGCGGATGATGTCAAGGGCCAAGCTCGCCTCCGGGAAATTTACCGGTTAATTGGAATTAACCATCGCCGTACATGAACCAGCATGCTTGGGATGCTTAACTGAAGGCTATTTAGACATCTCTATATCTATAGCCAAGGACAAACATTCTATTCCTGTTGCACAATATCTAACCAAGAATGCTCTAATAACAACAGAATACAGTTCTTGTTTGTACCCTTCCATCCTTTATCCTTCTCATCTCCATCCAGGGTATCAGTTGTAATGGTCTATGCCATATGCCAAAATGACGATGCCTGCTCCTCCAAATGATAAATAAATAAATAATAAGAATGGAATCAAAGCCAAAGCAATTCAACGCCTCTTGGAATCCTCCTGGCCATGGTTATGTTCGTCATCGTGGTCGTGCTCATGCTCGTTGTCATCGCCAGCTTCCGGGTTAGCTCGTGCGCTGGTCTCAGGAGTAATAAACTCTTCCGTAAAGTTCGCTTCCACCTGCTCTGAAGGCACGAAGCGGACCTTGAGACGCTTGACGCCATTGACACCCGCTCCGATTGCCTCCCGAACCGCGCTTTCGACCCCCCGAGATTGCTTCACGGACCACGATCCAGGCACCCCCAATTCAATCTCCATGAGGTAGTTCTGGCCAGACTTCATACCCTGGACATCACGGACCTCAACAGCCTTGTCCTGAATCTGAGCGAGAGCCTTCTTGGCCGCCTTGCGAACCGATCCCTTGATATCATCGTCCACTGTTGTGTCGGCCAGTTCCAGCAATGAAGTCCGGGTGTTGCCCCATCCTGCCTTGATAACCATCAAAGAGATCAACAAGCCACCTACGGGATCCAACCAGGAGGCGTCCTTAAACACGTATGTACCGCCGATGGTGAACAGGGCCACGATACTGGTGAGAGAATCGATGCGGTGGTGGACGGCGTTCGATGCGAGAACGGACGACTTGCGTTCTTCGGCGATTTTCATAGCTATAAAGAAGAAACTTCGATTAGTCAGATTTCACGGTCCCAATTCAGGAGCACTCACTAGCACGATAGAGCCATTCCTTGATCACAATAGAGCCACCAGCCAACCAAGCAGCATGGACACTAGGCCCTGACACATCAACCCCATGGCTATGCGAATGGCCATGTCCTAACACCCCCGAGTGCGCCAGCGCATCCGCAGCGTCAGGATAAAATTGATCCAGCAACACCTGCCCAGCATTCAATCCCATAAACACACCACCACAAAGCAGCAGCCCACTAACACCAAGGGCACCAATACTCTCAATCTTCCCGTATCCGTTCGGAAATCGTTCGGAGGGCGGCTTCAGCGACCACGCGACCGTCCCGAGGGTGAGGAAGTCGGAAACCAGATCCGTGAGCGCATGGTAGGCGTCTGCGATCAGGGCCTGGGAATGGAAGACGTAGCCGCCGATAAATTTGCCAATTGCCATGGCGAGGTTGGCGACCAGGCCGATGCGTGTGATGCGGACGCCTGCGTCGAAGGTGTTGGTCGAGGTTAGGTAGACGTTGTCGTGGTGGTGGTGATGGTGGCCGTGGCCGCCGTGGCTGCCATGGCCTCTTGTTTGTGTTGCCATGAGAGGAGTAGTTTTTGTTGTATGGATAGGAAGGGTAGGTGTGGGAATGGTTGTTGTAGGAGTGGTTGTTACCGGAGTCGGACGGACAGGGAGGCGGGCATTGGACGGAGGATATTTAAGACGTAATGAGGCAGCTGAAGTCCGCAAAATACGACGTTGAACTGACGCACGAGCACCCGTAGAAATCAAGCTAGATCGATCTCGAAATGAGAAAGACAGCAGTAATAACGGAGACGAACACGACGCTGGTGACGACGGCGAGCATGCTGGAGTATGGGAGGCCGATGGAGGGCGGACCCTGCACCGCAGGGGCTGCGTCAGCGCCATTGAGACTAATTCTCCAGAGACAGTAATCGATGCTTCACAATTGGTAGAGGGTTTCGTATTTCATATTAATCTTCTAGTAGTAATTGTGTAGTTTTTGATTTGAAGAAGTGGTCGTTTATGTCCGGCAGGCGACATCCGAGATGTGCTGACTGTCGCTGACTGAGCTATGATTCCATACACAACTTCTGAATACAACTAAAGTATCAATCACAGCATTGCAATTACACACAAGACCAGTCCACCAACGACATCGCAGTGATTACAGTCATTCCTTTGTCTACTGTGGTACCTTTACCAGTGGCAATGCTTCCCCACGATCGAGGACTAGCCTGAAGCGTCGGTCTCAGCCAAGAAAAGCAACACTAAACAAAATCTGCGGATGGCGCGTCAATTACGGGTCTGTTTCGGCTATTATTGATTCAGGCCCAAGAAAAGTTCACTTTTTATATGTGGGATCCGTATCTTCCGTGTTCCGTTCAGTTTTATTTCGTAGATCCACTGAACCGGGGGTAGGGCAAGTGCTGTTTTTGTGCATCCTTGTTCATGTACCAACCGAGTCCTGCCTGCAATATATTTGTTTTGTTTTGCATGGCTCTCAGCATCAGTGTCATGGCCTCGATGCAAGAACCCGGGAATGCCCAGCGCTGCGTTGCAGATATAGCAAGCACTTGGAGGCCATCGATGTCTGGTATATATTCTTGCAACCAAGGGTTGAGTGCAGCAATCGTGATAATAACCGTAGAGGCAAAAATACTAAACCATGAGCATTCATCCCAAGGACAATAGGAAGGAAGCATTCACGAGTGAATCACAATCTCCGTCGACGCAGATGGCGCACGTAGCCGAATATCTGCAGCATAAACATACTGCCGACAACTGTGAATTACAGTCTGGCAGATTTCAATTAAAGACTGGGGTGGTTTGAGCGTGACTGGGAGACTGCATGCAAAGAGCAAGAAAGGGCGAAAAATGATATCCTTGGCAGAATGGTACCGAAGGACCATCAAAACCGCGTGGATGTCGACAGGTGGCCGTGTCAGGTCGGGCTTGATTATATGTGGGATTAGATTGAACCAGTTGTTCAACTGCTCATCTAGTTCTGTCGAGACCTTTAAGGAGGAACCCATTGCTCCGCGGATGGTTCCATCATCTTGATTGTCAGAGGCGTACGCGACGTAGTTTGCTTGCAGCAGATACTCATGGCCTTCTGCGTATATTGCATGGTGGGCACGGTTGAGGAGTCGGCGCGCAGACAGCTCGGCTAGCCATGCTAGCAGACAGGCATTAGGCGGATCCCTGCAAAGTGGAAGATTAAACTTGTCGACGAGGTTCTCCACGCCACTTCGTGGTAGGTGATGTTCTGCGATAAGGTCACTATGTTTGTCAGCGCCATATACAGCGAATGATCGAACAGTATACCCACCATTCAAGAGCGAAAATTGCCCAGCATAACCTGATGAATGGCTGACATCGTGCCTCATCATTTTCTAGTGACGGGTTGGACCTGAGCCATGAGCTACATGGTTATCACATACTCTCCTATTATGCAAGCGAACAGACTCACTTTATCCACAGACGACGGAAGCTAGTTGACGCCATGTGAACGAGTTTCCAGGCATCCAACGGTCGACCGAGATAGTTATAATACAAAGCTGCGAGGCAGAGACATTGTGGAAGAACAATCGTGGTGATCGATGTTCTCAGATAGGTCTCAACAGAGATAGTCAGTGCGGGCAAGAAATAAGTACTCCCTGGTGACCAGTCTGTATTAAGTGCTTCAGGAGGCAGTGCACCTGCAACTTCCGCCAAGGCCAAGAAGATTCCATGTCCCGAGTGCCAAAGGTAACCCAGGTAGCGATGACAGCGCCCAAATAGTAGCCGCACATAAATGAGGCATTTGCCACAGCACGATGAGTCGGGTATGCGATTTCATTCAACAGCAGGGGTGCTGCGTTGTTGAGAAAGCCGCTGCTAATGCCTACGATCAACCGGGCCACGATGAAAGCGCTGTCATTCGGTGCCGCCGTCTGCAGTGCGGTTCCTATTGCGACGAGCACCACGCCAAGCCATATTCCTCCTCGACGGCCACATTTGTTGGATACCCAGGCGGCGACGAGAGCGCCGACAAAGGTTTCGATTGCGTTGATGAACCCCAGCCATGCGCCGGTTGGATTTTTCATAAACTGTTGCCAAGCATCCAGTGCTTGGAGACTGTTGAGTAAAGAGCTATCGTAGCCATTAGTAGACGCTGTTGAAGCAGAATCAGCGATCATGGAACTAGTCGAAGCAAAGACAGTGTTAGGGCACAGACAAAACAATGTTAACCCGAGCACACAGAAGCACACCTTCCGCAGGTGTCGGGCCTTCCAGATAAACGTGTGACACCACATAATCAACCCCAGCATGGTAGGGGACATCACGATCTCCCTCAATGCTAGTCATTGCAGTTGTTCGATTCAAAGCCACAAACATGGCGCATTATTATCAAGCGGTTTTCAAGCGGTTTTCAAGCAGTTTAAATCCAGAGAATTTCGGCACGTCACTTTTGAGAGCCTTCATTCTATGTAAACCCGCGTTCATTCCACGACGGGTAAAAAAATCAGCATTTCCCCAAATATTCAAATCGATTTCCCCAGTCAGGTAGCGGACCGCCAAGTCCGGCTCCACATTCCCCGGAGAAGACTGGCGGGCTGTCTTCCACTTCCCAATGTGGCATCATTTACACTAACTCCTATGAGTTAGACATTGTTATGCCAGTGAGGATGCGTATAAGCGTGCTGGGACTGATGGGCACGCTATGTGGAGGTCATCCCAGATCGTCCGAGACAGTCTAACTCGCACAGCGTCGACGGGACCTTTCCGCCAACCGCCAACTCATAATTGATGGCTGGTGCGATCAAAGTGAGGGATTATTTAGCCTCTCGGAGTACCTCCCAGCCTCGACATTAGTAAATCCAACCCAGTCAAGTCAACACAGAACCTGAACGCAATGACTATTCCAAACCCAACCACACCAGACTACATCGACCGCCTAGCACGAAAAGTCAAAGGCAAGCAAGAGCCCAAAATCAAAGAAACACGCTAACAGTAACCTTCCAGCACTATGTAAAACCAATGACGCAAGTCACCGAATCCTAATCGGAGTATCCGGCATCCTGGCTCAGGGAAGACAACGCTAGCGAAGGTTGTAGCAGAGCGCGTGAATCAGCTAGAAGCTTCCAACCACGAGTTCGCAACCTGCATCCCCATGGATGGCTATCATCTCTCACGAGAGCAACTAGTAGCAATGCTAGACCCCGCAACTGCGATCCATCGCCGCGGTGCTGCTTTCACGTTCGACGCGGAAGCGTTTTATAGACTGGTACTGGCCCTACGAGAACCATTGACTACGGTCTCGCGCATCCTCTACGCGCCCAATTTTGATCATGCGGTGAAAAATCCTGTAGAGGAGGACATTGCCATCTTGCTAAAGACTAGAGTCGTGATTTTCAAAGGCCTCTATCTTAGTCTTGACCGCGAGCCATGGAGTTTGGCTGCTGCACTGATGGATGAGTCGTGGCTTGTTGAGGTGGACCGTGAGATTGCGAGGGATAGGCTGGTTAAGCGCCACGTAGCTCCGGGGATTGTGCCGGATGATGCGGCTGCTGAGCATCGGATCTCTAGTACTGATTTCTTGAACGCAGATGATATTGTGGGGAATCGGTTGGTCGTGCAAGAGGTTATTGCGGGTAGTTAGCCCTGGAAACAGTATGCTTGCCATTACTTTGCGATATTATACTCAGGACTATCATGGGGTTTTGCTCTATGAAATAAAATGGATTGCTTCCCTAGCAACGAATAACGAAGCGAACTACACGCCGTATACAGACGCTGTATAATTTCCTCCATCAATGCACTAACACACTACCTACATTCGCATACACAGTTTAACCATTTACACACCACACAGAGTTTATAAACCGAACCATTTTGTCTTCCAAGCGCCGAGGGTCAATCTATAATGGAGGCAGAAACCCGGAATTGTGAGCTTTCGTTCCTAAGAACAGGAAAAAAAAGGTCCGTGATGTGATTAAGTGTCATAGCGGAATGACCATGGTACGGGCACTGGCAACCAATCAGCACATGGTAAAAGCAGAAAAGGAACGTACAGGTTTAAGAAACATACCTGAAATAAACACTCGGGTTTAAAAAGCCCCCAAAACCATAGTCCCCAAAGCAACGGCTAACAATCCCAATCCCGACTTCGACACCCCCACTGCCGAGCCCACCCCAGTTGCAGTACTCGTGCTGGAGCTGGAACCTGAGCTTAAAGTAGCAGTAGCAGTACCCGTACCCGAGGCCGTCACACTGGCCGTGGCCGTTGCATTCAACGGCGCATTGCAAATGACCTCGCCGTGACTAGCGCCATTGGTAATAAAGCAGGAAACCAGGTCACTGACAGACTGCTCCTGAGCCAGGCAGTAGTAGTTGCAGCCGGTGTCGGTTTCCTGGACGGAAGCTGGGTCGCAGCATTTGGACATGATGGCGGTGTTGTTGCTTCTGCTGGGGAGACCGCAGGCAGCATCTTGAATTGGGATGTTCCAACCGCAGGAGGTGGAGGTGGATGAGGCAGCGGCTGTAGTGGTGGACATTTTGTTGAAATTGAATTTGTTTGTATAAATGATTGACTTGAGTGAGGATGAAGAGAGTGTTCTGACTGGAAAGAAACCTAGGATGAGAAGTTCATTTATGAATAAATCGAATCAAGCAAAGTAGTTGGTAAATAAATACCCGTAATGGCTCCGAGTGGCCATGTTTCGATCCATAGATGAGTAGCAGTAGCTCTATATATAGTAATAGCAGCGCTAGAGTATTGCTCTAAATGAAAGCCTACTAGTGCATCCCGCACAGCGTACTCCACAGGGGCCCTATGCCATTTTCCACACCGTAGAAGCTTCTGAATACCGGGAGTCCACCTCAAAATTTCCACTACCCCCAGCCTGGACGCATATATATAATTTTGGCGTCGGGAGGCTTAGCGTTCTAGAAAGGTTGATATCCGGACATGACTTTATCCACGACTCCACTATCTTGGAGAATCCCATGGGATATTTTAGGAAGATAATGAGGCAGATTACTCAAATTAGACAGCTCATAAATTACCTTTAGCTAGTGGATCTGCATTATTCTCTGTTTTTTATTTGCATTCTTGCAGGGCTACTATGGATGTATTTCTCCCCATCCTTCCTCACCACATATAGTGTGCGGCCATTTCTCAGGATGACAATACTACCCCATTCCTGCACATGTACAGAGTTAAACAGAAATTCCTGTCACGGAGCGTGGATGCTCAAGGCGTGTTTTGTTACTTAGGTATGTCTGGAATAGGACACGAACACATTTGTACACACTAGATAGCTCAGCGCCGGCAGGCTCTGCCTTATTCTTTTCTCTCCTCATCAGATGATCTATCAATGACATATTATTGCTTGTAACCATCACAATGCCTATATTGGTGATGGGAAATGATCGAATGATGATATATGCTGTGTTTCTCAGGCAGGAATACCTAGGAATTGTCTCTAAAACTAGCAGACATGCAACAAGAATAGCATGCACTAGGACCCACCAGCAACCCACGACGCAGGACAATGAATGATAAGTTCAGCATTGAGGTGTAATAGTGTAACATGTTAAAATGAATGTTTGACTTCAAAAAATGCCGACAATATAAGCAAAGAAGACTATTAATCTTTTGATCTGGGACAGAAATTGACCCATTCCTTTACTCCAAAAGGATATCCATCAGGGAAACAAACACACCGTGCAAAACCTCTAGCAACACCATATTTTTCTTTGCTGCCGCCTGGCTATTATTATTATTATTATTGTTCACGCATCTGTCAGCCCTGTAGGCCGAGTGGCGGCAAGTCCTGCGTGGCGGCCGGGTAAGCCGCCGTAGTGGTAGTCACTATGTACATAGTCGCCTTTCTATACATATCCTGATATCTTATTCCACATGTTGCATGTCCCGTGATGCTGATTTCCTACTGCTGTTCCCATGGCCATGAAGGTTCATGGGTTTGTTGGATACTTTCTCGTTTCCATCCCTACTTCTGCAAGCGCACAACCTTGGCTATGATATGCTGCCGATTGCTTCAAGTTTGTTTTTGTGACTTGGTATGTGTTTGATAGAGTCTGAAACTGGTCCAGAAGGCCTGTCTCAAGCATGAATCGCACTGCCCTCGGTACCAGGTCTGGCCGTGTAAGGTAGGCCCGGTAATCCAGCTCCTGCCTTGACCCCTGTGTAAGATGGCGCATTCGGGGCCCTGCCTGGTTTGTACAGTGGAGGAGAACATGGCGTGTCTCTTGGAGGCCTCGTCCGCAAGAGCATTCAGTTAATTTCATAGCCTTGAAGCTACCGAGATAGCTGGCCAGCGCAATCTTCCCAGTTTGCATTTGAATGAGGATTGATGTAGCGACTCTCTGTAGGCCTTGGTATAGCTGCATTGGTGCTTTCGAGTGTTCTTTCCATAAACGACGGAGAGAGTTCCCATGGGTGGAGGCAGCCCATTCAGACTTCCATACACTGGCTGCTTCTATGCGGAGGGCTCTTCGAGCGCTGGCCACGAGAGTTAGTTCTTCTGCAGTGTTGGGTGCTGGAGAATTAGCAGCTTCCTTTGCAAGAGCATCAGCACACTCATTGCCATAGATGCCTTCATGACCAGGGAGCCAATATAGCCGTATATTCCAACCGTGTTCCTGTAATTGAGATGCAGTGCGTGTGATCTTGCTCAAGATATATTGGCCAGAAGACCTTCCTGGAGCTGAGAACGCTTGTATCGCCGCATGGTTGTTTGTAAAGATGATTACTGTATAGGTCTGATGGGGACATTGCGATTCCAGTCCACCTGAGTTGCGTATTTGGGTAAGCGCCATCTTTATGCCCTGTAATTCCGCTGCATGTACAGTGTGGGTAGCTTGAGAGCCAATGCGAACTGCCTGGCGCCCCAGAGGTGAAACTACCGCTGCTCCGACTCCCACTATGGGGACATATACCCCAAATGGATAATAAACCATCCAAAGGGGGGGAACAAGAAGCCAACCCATTACAGGCACTTCATTAGACCCTTCTCCACCCCAGAAAGAATCCAACAATCAATCAAAGCCATCACGACTGTGTCCTCATTGCAAGCGAGGATATCATAAAGTTGAACGATGCTGGGTACAACACCCAGAACTCCGTCCACCAAAGGAGAACTCTCCATCGAATGACGCGTCATCTAGTGATGATAGTCAACCAAAGCCTGTCGCAGGCACAACTGGTGCTGTCAATTTGGTCCGTCCAGTGAGACGATCAGACGACTGGATATTGGATACAGGAACCACATGGACTATCCACAATGATAAGTCCGCATTTAATAGTTATATGCAGTATGATTACTGCAAATATGCCTCAGTGGTATCTGCAGCAGTTACCCGGCTGCTCTTCGCTTTAACCGCTGCATTTGGATGGAAGTTGCGAAAACTTGATGTTGCAGTAGCCTTTTTGAACGGAGATTTGATAGACGAAATATATATGCGACAACCATATAGGTTTGAGCAAGGCGAAGGTTCAATATGGCACTTGAAGAAATCAATATACGGCCTGACTCCGGCCGCATGTATTTGGTATGATACCCTTACCACTGCACTTCATCGCTCAGGCTTCCGTACATGCTCGTACAATCCAGGCCTATTCATCCATCAAGAACGTCTACATCTATAGATCACCACCCATGTCGATGATTTTCAGCTCGTCGCGTTCAGCGACGAAAATATCGAATGGACAAAGGATGCTCTAGCTAAAGAGTGGGAAACGAAAGATGTTAGCGATATGACGTATTACCCTGGCATGGAAGTGGAATTTGTCAATGGACACATCAACTTACTCCAGCGTCAGTTTATCAAGGATTTTGTCCAATCATTTGGGCTACAACGTCAATCCTCAGACAACACCTCTACCACAAGGATTCGTGGTAGATAATGAGCCTGATGTATCCGTAATCATCGGTGAATACCAGCGGGGAACTGGTAAACTGCAATGGCTTGCAGTTAAAACTCGCCCTGATGTATCTGAAGCGGCAGGAACGTTAGCCCGCTTCAACACTGCACCAACAAAGAAATGCTAGAACAGCCTCTTACACGTCATGTGTTACCTCAAGGGGACAATGAATGATGGCCTTACCTATGACCGTGCCTCAACATCATCAACAACTAACTGCTTGCCAATTGGTTACTCGGACTCTAACTGGGCTGGTCCTAACTCGGGCCGGAAGTCAATCGGGGGGTATATCTTCCTGTACGAAGGATCCTCTATATCCTGGCAGCTGAAGCGCCAGACGTGAGTTGCGACAAGCAGTAACGAAGTTGAATATATGGCAGTATCAGAGGTAGCGAAAGAAGCCATGTGGCTACGCCGTGTGTGTATTGAAATGCAGGTGGCTGCCCCAGACTCACCACCTATCTGTCTCCATACGGATAGCGAAGGCGCCCTAGCGTTGGCATCAACAGAGGGAACGAAACGGTCGAAGCATATTGACGTATGCTATCATCATATACGAGACCTACAATCATTGGCTCTTGTTAGCGTCGAGGGAATACACTCCCAGGATAATCCAGCCGATGAACTTAATAAGGTCCAGAGCACACCCAGGCATAGAAACTTCCTTCACCTCATCAATATTGATCGCAATCATCTACATCATATTTGGATGGAGAATATATGAAAAGAAGGATCGAAGTGCTCAAGGATGGACAGGTGACGCCTTTTACATGTCCTTTGACTTCTTGACAAGCTATTAAGCGAGCCAATGATTGGCGGCTGTTTTGTTTGCCATCTGGCTATTTGTTTTGCTTGATTCTGTATGGAATTATCTGTGTATTTAGAGCTTCTATTCTCCGGGCTCCCAGCTCGTGCGAGGGGGGTGTTAGTGAAGCGGGTAGCTCAGGATCGGGGAATCGGGGGGTCGATTATCCGGACTGTACGAGGCTATATAGAAGAGAACACTGAATTACGCGAAAAAGGTGATATTGATAGGCTATATCCACTATGATAATAGAATGAGTGCTTGACCATCTAAAGCCTATGGCTATGGTCTCCCTATATAAGAATTTGTCGGACTCGGTAAGCGGGACGACCATTGATCCGGCTTGAAGTTCATAAGTGATGAAGATCGGATGAATATCGGACCGATCTAGTGAGCTCCGGAGGAGTTTTATCGTACGGCGATGGGACGCTCTTAGTTAGTTCTAGTAAGCACTCTGTGACAACTTGAATACTACGTACATTCGTTACTGCGCGATACTATTGCTATACCTCTCGGCTACCGTATAGACCTCGTAGGGCTATCCGGACAATCGGCACCGCTGCCCCGAAGCTTCCCCGTTTCACAGATGGAGAACTTGATTACTAAGCAGCATGTAGTCGAATAGTTAACCATAGTAAATACTAAGTTAACTATCGAGAGGCTAGGCTAGGCGAGTGCTAAATCTCCATAGGAAATAGTGGTAATCTAACCCAGCACAAAAGCATGAAACACTCAGGCGACCTGTCCTCGCCGACCTTGAGACATACGGTTCAGATTGAACACATGAAAGCCCGCCACTGGAAGGGAACAAGTCTGGAGCCGAAATCTGACGAGCCAATTTCGTCTAGGCACCCATTTGACAAAAACACTGCCCCCGACTTATCGATGTTCTATCGTTCGTGATTTATTCCTCAAGCAGGTAGCTTAACGCGCGGCCAAACCTTTTAGGGCTATCACTACTTAGAAGAGCTGCCATTTGACAGGATCCGTGGGTCGGGCATAACCTTGGCGGAGCATCAAATGGTGGGAGTGAATCATATTTGTTAGATGACCACTCGTCTTCAGTCTGCTGTGAGAAGCCCAGATTTTGGACAGAATATCAGGGTGTTAATTAAATGCTGGTAGTCGACTTTCATTAGAATCTATTGGTTATCGCACGTTTTAACCACCGTCCAAATCCTGCACGTCTTCCGTTCCAGAATGCAGCATGATATTCAAGACCATGAAACTAACCCCTTTGAACCGGGCGCTCAGCCGCGTCAGCCTGCGGAACAGAAGCAAATATTCTTAGATTTACAGCTCGTGGCTAGTATATTACGCATTTTGCAGTGCAATTGGTGGCCAACATTACAATCCGGACCACTATTGTGACAGGGGTCCTTTCTACTTTATTTTAGTGCAAGTAGCAGACGGTCCCCTTTACCCCACCACGGTATAAAAGGGGACTATAAAATCACCATGATGACCTTTTTTCTATTGAGTTGGTCGTACTCGTTATCTCGTCTTCCTTGCCACTTGCCTCTAATGAAAAATTCGCTCGTCCCGGCTAAGGCCAAAAAGAATGAGCTGCGCAGAAGGGAAATCGAGGGCATGATTGCCGATGGTCAGTCCATCATCATCCTCGACACCAAGGTGCTGAGACTTGACGCCTGGATCAGATTCCACCCGGGAGGAGAATTGGCAATTAAACACATGGTAGGGAGAGATGCCACAGACGAAGTAAACGCGTGAGTCTGTTCCTGAACTATACCCATTACTCACCGGGGAGATCGTAGCTAATCATCCCAGACTGCATTCAAAGGAGGCCCGACAGCGCATGGATGCATTCCAGATCGGTTCCATCGCTGGAAGATGGACTAACTTCGTCCCGCCCACCCAAGGAGGTCGTTTCAGACGTTACAATTGCGAGAAGGATGGCGAAGAAGCAGATGACTTGGAATCGGAGATCTCCAGCAAGTTGAGCCTGCACCCATCGTCTCCGATATTCGACGATCTTGAGGAAACACCTGGGTTGAGACGTCGAAGATCGACGTCTACATTATCCTCAGCCTGCAGCTCGACTCCTCTACCATGTTCAAGCTCTGAGCTGCCGCGCTCGTGTGTTCTGGACGCTCGTACACAAAAGGAGATCATACTCGACAAGGTCAATTATCCTCCTGTGGACGCAAAACACCAAGATAACATCACACAAAAATACCGTGCGCTCAACAAGCGTATCCAAAAAGAAGGACTGTACAACTGCAACTACTTTGCGTACGCAGTCGAAGCATTCCGATACTCCCTACTCTTTGCGCTCTTCATCCTATGTCTACGCCACTCGTGCTTTGGATTCGCCGGCCTGTTCCTCGGCTGTTTCTGGCACCAGCTTGTATTCACAGCCCATGATGCCGGTCACATGGGTATCACGCACGACTTCCAGACTGATACCTGTATCGGTATTGTCATCGCAGACTTCATTGGAGGGCTGAGTTTGGGCTGGTGGAAACGCAGCCACAATGTCCACCATATCATGACCAACTCACCTGAACACGACCCTGATATCGAACTTATGCCATTTTTCGCCTTGTCGCACCGCTTCTTCAACAGTCTTCGCAGCACCTACTATGACCGGGTGATGGAATACGACGCCGTGGCCCGATGTGTAGTTAAATACCAAAACTATCTCTACTACCCGATTCTTCTCTTTGGCCGTTTCAACCTGTACTATCTAAGCTGGGAACATATCTTCTTTGGCCTGAGTGGGGCTGGAAAAGGTCGTGGCGGGGTAAAATGGCACAGTTGGCTGGAGCTGGCCGGCCAGATCTTCTTCTGGGTCTGGTTCGGCTACGGCGTCTGCTATCTCAGTATCCCAACATTGCACGATCGCGTCCTTTTCATTCTCATTTCACACATGGTCACCTCGCCGCTGCATGTTCAGATCACACTTTCACACTATGCCATGTCAACAGCGGACCTAGGTGTCCATGAATCATTTGCGCAAAAGATGCTGCGCACAACTATGGATGTCGACTGTCCAACCTGGCTGGACTTTTTCCATGGTGGCTTGCAGTTTCAGGCCATCCACCACTTATTTCCGCGGATTCCCCGCCACAATTTGCGGAAGACCCAACATCTCGTCAAGGAGTTTTGTGAAGACGTGCAGATCCCATATGCAGTCTTCACCTTTCTGGATGGGAATAAGAAGGTCATTAGTAGACTGGGGGATATTGCTAAGCAAGCGAAGATCCTTGAGGAGTGCCAGAAGATGTGCGCTTCACATGGGGTCTTTTCTGACCACCACACTCATTAAAGAGGAGCTACAGAATGTTCTAATGTTGCATATCCCTTCCCATAGACTTAGATTTATATCAAACCGCCTTAGATAATTAATTGGAACTCTTAACCACCTATTCCACAATAAATTCTCGTAAGATAGTATTAACTATGATACCACTGTGTATGTCAAAACTATAGAATTACAATGCTTAGCACAACGCAACCACAAGTCCCGAAATACCACCCGCAAGAAGAAACAACCCTCGAATCCCATTAAAAACCTGCCACCTCCCCATCAACCCATCAAATCCTCCAGCACTCACACTAGCCTCAACTTCAGTCCCAGCAATCAACACAGGCTGATAATTCGTCGACATCATAACAGCCAGTGTCCAGGCCACAATATCCAAGGTTGAGTAGCACTGCAGTAAAATACCCGGTGTTCTTCCCCACAGACTGTGAGTGATAGACACTCGGGGATCTAATAACCCATGCTAAATAAAGGAACGAGTTGGCAGTGACGGCGATAATGGGAGGATTCTGGACTTTGCTAGTGTCGTAGAGGGTCTTCCATTATCGGGTTAGGGTGGTTTGTGGTGTGTTGCTTTTGCCTTCAGTAGAACATAGGGTGGCACAAGAAATTCGTAAATCTGTGACGGTCTCGATCAATAGAAATCTATTGGTAGATTATCTGACGAGATACTAACATGAAGAAGGAAAGAAAATAGGCTGGGCCTGCCGGTGCTGAGCTACCCAGTATGTGCAGCAGTTCATTCCCTACATCCAAGCAGGTCAAAGTAGTCAATCATATCATGTTGCTGGTGAGTGTGATAAACTGATTACACGCATACCTCTCACGTGCTGTAAGCAGGGTTATTAGCCACGTCAACGTTGGTGGCGTTCTTCTTCTTCCTCCCTCATGTTGATTATTCCCGTCGATAGTCACCTAGGTAGAACCCATGAATTGGATGTTCCATTATCCTAGCCGAGCCCGTGACAGCGAGCGCCCGTGCTCTGTGACAGTGATGCTGCTTTTTGGTTACACAATTGGGGTGAGCCTAGGTTAGTCACTATGCAGATGGTGAGTGGTCACCCAACATTACACAGTACTGTGCAATTTAATTTTTTGAAATCTTTATAATTTATTGGCATTGCTACAGCCACTGGTCATTGGCTGTCCTCTTTAAACACTAAACTACTTGGCATCTGCACATAGCCACAAAGCCCCCTAACTACCCCTGGCAAGTAACTCAGCATGAGCACAGTGAGCTCTTTTTGCTCTTATGATGTCTCATGAATGTTCCATTATTTGAATTATGTCGACTACAATAGCATAATATAGTGTCTTAAGCACTATTCATATTTAGACAACCTGGCACTCATGAATTGATTCAGGAAAAGAATGGTTGAAAATATGAGACAATCAGGCAAAGAAAATTGGAAATGCATAATTCATACATCGGTCATGCGCATGTTGACCATCTAGCTGCGGCTTTGGGGCTGTACAACACGTAGCGCTTCGACAACCACCTGTTGGTCAGATAAACAAGACCTTTCTAAATACAGAGTGCGTATGACAGATATGCACGCATCTGCTGGCGTGTTATAATGTGTCTGCCTGTCATTTGTCGACACGCTCTCGAATACAAGTCAATATGCGCTGACAGAACAAGCCATGATGACAAAGAGCTCCCTATAAGTATGGCTGTATTTCTCATCTACTTGGGCCCTTATTCTTCTTCCCATGATCTTATCTGGTTGATTTTTCCCTTTGATTATTATTCTTTCTGGCTATATACTTTGACAAGTATCTGAATTGCAAGATGCCTCAGCGAAATATGTTTCCCTGGTATGGATATCGCGTTGAAGATAATAGTTCTATTGCTTTCTACGAGAAGGGACAGGGAATATATGCGGCATTGTCTGATGAATGGGTCCCATTGTATCCAGAAGACTCCGAGGATATGTCGATACTGGAGGAAATGCTACACGATCATCTAAATTGGTACAGCCGCACTCCGACGCCGTTCATTTCGGTTTCGAGTAACAAGGACTGGGTTTTGAATGAAGCTAGGCGCCGACAAGTGGCAGGAAAGACCAACGTTGTTGTCTACCAGATATCTCTCATGGGTATGGGTCGACAGCACCAGGTCAAGTACCCTCACTTTAAGAGTGTGCAGACATTGTTGGACCGGGCTGAGTCGGATATTCCAAGCCATGCTGATTATCCGTGTACTAGATATGAGTATTTATTTCTTCATCATATCCCGGATGAGTTTATTACGGAGGTTTCGGCGTCTCAGTATGCAGTTTGAAGGATCAGGGTATGGAATGGGAAAAGATTCATATTTCATTTGTATTTTCTTTGCTCTAGATTGTGGATATCATTATTTTTGAGTTGTAATATATCATTCCTTTCAAACCATCCCATGCTTTATTAAAATGCCTTTAACGTCTGAATAAACAACTTTCGTATGAAACGACCTCCAATCCCGAAAGCTGAAGCGACTCCCAGCAGGATAAATAGAAGAATACCCTGCAGATCCTGACAGAGAATGTTTTCATGTGAGGCATATACATTCTGGGCCCTGAATGAATCTTTCTCGGCTTGCATTTTGTCCAAACATTAAGGGGGTTGAGTCATTCCTGCTAATTGGATATTGAAATTCTCTTGTAATTTCTTTTCTTTTTCAATTTTTTGTTTCAACACTCTCCCAATGCTGCTTTTGTCTCTCTTGTCGACGTGTTTGTGCGGCCTCGAGTAAGATACAACAAGAGCGAAAGTATTGCCGTGCGATGGTAATGTGGCCTTGAGTTAAATTTATATGCTAAATATTGTCGTTTGCGCAGAATGTCATTGATTACGCGGCAAAGAAAGGGTCTCCATCCTTGGTCAAGTTGGTTTTGGATGGTGATTGTCGGATTACTAGCCAAACTTCGGAATATGCCGCTGGAAACTCCAAGGATCCAATAGGCATGATGCAGATTCTCCTTCCGGTGTTAAATCACGCCATGCGAAATCAAGAGTGGTTCAATATGGTCTGCTATGCCGTTATAGAGCTGAGCTTTACATAGGTGTGGCACGTACTACGACGTGCAAAACCTCAACTCGCAATGCCCAAAGAAATTCTATTCACAGCCTTAGAAAGTGAGCCCTTCAAGAAGTTTTTCTGTATGCCGTGATTGGTAACAATTGAGAGACCGGTCACAGAGGAGCTCCTTGGCCTCCAACTGCAACGGCTTGAAAGCGATGAGTTGATATCACAAGTTCTAGAATTCTGGGCAAATAACATTCATAAGCTTTGTCACGGGCTCGGAATAGAAGATAATAATGAATCGATGTTCCTATCTAAGCTATTGTAGCCATCGACGAGAATATCGAATCTGGGGGGAAAGAAGAAGAGGGATCTATCTACGGGACGGAAAGGGGTTTTATCTGTAGGTTGTGTGGCTGCGCTTGGTGCTTCCTTCGTTTGCCTGCATAGCAGCGTTTGTTGATATCGGCCACCAGGGCGATGTTGAGGTTCCGAGCCGTCACAGGTTGCCTCTTCTTGGGCCTGGATCCGATGTAGGTGTGCTCCGATGGCTGCATATCCTGAATTTAGTTGGAAATAGCAACTTGCTAGGTGCTTGGAAGCTGCAGCGGCTGTAGTGTTAAGTCACCAGTTCTTCTG
The DNA here is from genome assembly GCA_025802115.2 of Bertia moriformis. Taxonomy (NCBI): domain Eukaryota; kingdom Fungi; phylum Ascomycota; class Sordariomycetes; order Coronophorales; family Bertiaceae; genus Bertia; species Bertia moriformis. The sequence goes on from JAOYNC020013635.1 coordinate 80,745, forward strand.
TGGCCTGTATGTTCACTAACCTTGTTGAGATCGCTGGCCGAAGTCCTTGTTGAGCTATCTCTGCTTCTGTGTTGTAACGGCTTCTGTTCGGGCTCTACAGGCAAAGGCCAGAGATCTATCTTGGGCCCATTTTTCGAGGCTTACTGGCTGTCTGCTTTACTGCCTGGTCAGCTCTCTCATTTCCTTCTACCCTACGTGTCCCAGAACCCATTGGTGTGACAGCCTGGTAACATGGGTTAACTATCACGTGTAACAATGTTGTTTGCTTTGTTGTTGATAGCAGTATTTCCTCCTTTCCCCCTTCCTTCTTTCCTCATGTTGATTATTCTCGTCGAAAGCTACCTAGGTAGGACCCATGAGTTGGATGTTTCATTATCCTAGCCGACCCTGTGACAATTGGATGGTGGGTTGACGCCCTTGGGTTTGTAATCTATTGGCTATAGCATGTGCTTGTATTGCTAATTCTCGACCTGGTCCTGGCTGGGAATGTTGCAGCCTCGCAACGGCGGCTTGGGAGTCCAGCAGGATAGTGAACGGTCTTTTATCTCCTGCCTTCATACTATCTGGAGTGCTTGATAAACTCCATGAAGCTCTGCATTCAAAGACCTCATATCCTTGCCCAATAGAAATCCCTAGGTCTTCCATGCTCCTCCTGGTTCTTGCCATGCAATTCCTGCTCCACACCTGCCATTCTCTAAACTTGATCCATTTGACCAAATTGCCAGTCCAGGAAAATAGATTGCGAGCTGATACAATGCTATATCTATATATGTCCACTTTTATTTTAATTTTTTTTTTTAAAAAAAACCAAAGAAACTGATGTGAGAAGAGTGTAAGATGTGACAGATTGTATGTAGCTAGGCCTCGCCAAACCCGTGGGCTGTCAAACAAAGCAAACATAGGGTTTCCCGTGACCTGCATATTTTATGCGCAGTATTCAAGCAGATGAATCATCAATTTATGCATCCTATTTGGGAAAGTTATGCAAAAACGGGCAGGTGACGGGCGGGCTGTGGCGAGGTCTATATGTAGCATTCTCAGGTTAGAAATACTTCTCTTCTATGAGAGTCCTCCGGTCGCAACTCGCAATCACAGTGTCCATGTTCGCAAAATAAAATAAAATAAAGTATATCCAGATAGTTACATGCAGACTAAAATATCAGGATAGGTATAGAAAGGCGACGATGTACATAGCGACTACCACTACGGCGGCTTACCCGGCCGCCCCGCAGGACCTGCCGCCACTCGGCCTACAGGGCTGACAGATGCGTGTATGAACAACAACAACAATAATAATAATATCCAGATAGTCCTATCCATGACCCGAGCCTATCTCAATTTAGCGTTGTCGATTTTCCTCTTTTCAACCTGCTTTGTATATATTGTGCCCGTTTTTGGACTTCAAATACCACGCATCTTCTAAACATACACAAATCATTACATTGGATCTGGAGTAAATAGTTAAGGAAAGTCTGCAGATGATGGATCCAGCCATGGTTCAGTCCACAAGTCTGTTATTTCTGCGCCGGGTGCATAGAGTGGAGAGAGATCCAAAGGCATCTCAAATGGAAACTCGGTATCAAGTTCTACAGAAGACTGGCCACCCAAAATAAAATCGTATTGGTTTGCCTAAGAAAGGGATTATTGATTATATGTCACCAAAAGCGAGATTTAGGGATGCCCATACCATTGATTTCATTTCTAGGGTCCGTGGTGTCGAGCCGAACAACGTGGCTTGTCGGGTTTCTTGATTGGACAACAAATGTAAAATCCTGTGAAGCAATATTTAGAACCCCGTATTAATAATGGTATATCGTTCACATACCTTGGTGTTTCTGATGGATCACTGGAGATGATCCTATTTAAAACATTGCGTACTTCTGGGCTAGGGTGAATTTGGGATCCGTGGTCATCGCAGACCAAAAGATTAGAAATATCCTCAAACAGTCGCAGGAAGGGTGCAACATCAGGCAGTACCCGTGTGTATACCGCCAATGCACTTAAACAAGCACTGATAGCCTGGTGAGCGCACCTAGGTGTCAAAGCCGTCGGCTTTATTGCTAGACACTGTAATAGAGTAATACCACAATAAAAGCAATGGTACACTGTAATACGGTCTGGAGGTATCTGAGGGTTCAGGCTCAGTACCTTTGCACTCTGGGAAAAATTAGCAAAATGCTTCCCAGAAAAGATCCGTCACTTACTTGGCATGCGTCGGCCGCGAATTCAACACACAAGCGTATTAAATCGGAATCAATTACATTTCCCATCAAGATAGGGCGAATCAAGAGCAGAACAGCCTGTAGGTATGTTGCTTGTACCCGGTCAGGGTTTTGTTGAGGGAAGCATTTCGAATCTTGCTTCCGTGGTGCTTGTTGTTTCCATTGATCTAGCTCAGAGAGAAGTCTTTCAACATCGCTCAATGAAGGAGTCTGGGCGTGTGGCCCCGTAAAATTTGTTCTGAAGCTTTGTCAAGTCTATACACAACAACGATTGGGCGGGCCTCACAATATCTTCGACCTGATACGGTATACCTGTAAATGGTGTAAAGCAGCGGTCATCTGGTTCAGGGATTAGTGGGATCATTGGATTGTGTCAAGAAAATTACCGTCGTGACTGTCCCATCTTCATGACTAGGGCCTCCAACTGCCTGCCTCAATTGAAGCTCTCGAATCTTCTGTTGATCCTTACAGGCGTCGTCAACGTCGATGGGCGTCTCAAATATTGTTAGCAGTATTAACACAATTAGAAAAGCTTATCACACACCTCAACATCGATGTCTGAGTCACTAATTCCAAACGGAAGTTTTGACAAGATAGAGAAAGATCTATGGATTTCACGTTAAAAAAAAAAAAAAAGGCCCATCATGCAAGGGGCTGCATGGGGAGTAGGGTTTGTAGTCCGAACCGATCAAAACAATATGCACACCAAAAAAATCGTTTTCGAAGTTCGATAGTGTACGGGTCTAGATTAGGTGCTACTGGAGAGCTCGTAACCTTGCGGTGGTATCTGAGTTTGATACACAACCGCAGAGCAAGTCCAACTAGATGCCTGACCCACTAATGAGCAGGTTGAAATATCAAACAACATGTGATGTGACGAACCAGATTGGAGTTTCTGTTGGGGCTCGGAAGTAGTACTGTACTAGAGAGAGGAGAGCTTGCACTGTTGCCATGTCCTGTAAAGCCATGACAGCTGGGAGGTAAAGGCGAGCGCGAGCAAAATATGCCTATGACATTCAGAGACAGCTTCTCCCCTTTTACACCACCAGGTACCTACCTCTGTTGAATTCTCTGGGTCTGGAACCAAGCGGGCCCCAATAGCGTAGACTATCCAGATAAAAAATGCTCCTGCTAGAATGTGAGTTGCGTTGGGTAGATACAAATTCAAAGCTTATTTACCTGTTTGTGAGCTGACTGGGCCCTCAGTGGAAACATAAGCGATTACATCCCGATCTCGGTGCCATTCACGCAGCTGGGTCCAGTCGATGATGCAGTAACGTGCTTGGGTGTATAAATAAACCGTGCCAAGCAGAGACCTTGCTTTGTGGCTGGATGGGAGGGTAGGAAGAGCCTCTTCTTCCAAATCTGGAACAAATGCGCGGCCATGGACCATGTCAAGGATATTAACGTCAGAAATTGACGTCTGTGGCTCATTTGGGCGCCCGAATAGAGCCTCTTGTAATTGAACCGGCTCTCTTGAACACTGACGGGATGCGGTTTCTCTAGAGTCCTGGCAGGCTGTCAGTGAAGCTTTTCATGAATGAAAGTTCTCTGTATGGTGGAATGGAAAAGTCACATTGTTCTGGGGCAAATTGCCTTGTCCAGAGAGCTGTTCACCTTGACAGGATCCGTCCATGACCGCCCCACTTGGTTGATCCAGGTGCGTTAGAGCAGTTGTTTCCCTTTCATGAACCAGTTGTCCAAAACAAGTCGTATCAGGAGTAAGACTTGATTGGGTTCTTTTCATATACTGTTGAAAAGTCCTTGCTCGTAATTGCGTTTCTAAGGTTTGTATTCGTGCTTCTAGAATCGCAACATATCTGTACAATACATTTAACAGTGACCTAGATAGATGGGTGTGGGAGGGGGGGAAGTTACGCATGGCCCCTTAGAACACCATCCGGAGGAGCATCAAACAAGCATTCTGCAGCACACGTCAATTATACCTCCGCTAGAAAAAAGATTCAATGTTTTACCGGAAGAAGCCCTGGAACAAGCGACGCATTTACTATCCATATCTTAGTGCAATGCTCCCACTCCTACAAAAGATATAGCTCTGCTTACCTATGGCTGTCCTCGCTATTGTAATGGCATTTAATCTTTCTCCGTTTGCAACGACGACCTTGGATCAGCAAGTTAATCAAAGTCGTCGAGGTCTGAGTAGGTAGTGGATAGGCCTCGAAATGGTGCGGTCCCGGTCCTATAGTCGGCGACCAAGGACCGGACCACGCGGTCTTGCGGTCCTGAAA